>JACTOM010000904.1:2546694-2559906 GCA_015832385.1 Elymnias hypermnestra | reverse complement strand
CTTATGTATGGTAGTGAAAGTTGGGTATGGCAGAAGAATCACAAAAGTAAAATAAATGCGGTAGAGATGAGAGCGTTGAGAAGCATGAGTGGATTAAAACTGAGTGACAGAGTAAGAAATAGTGTGATAAGAGAACGTTGTGGTATAAAAGAAGACGTAGTGACTAAAATTGAGAAAGGTATGCTTAGATGGTTTGGGCATATAGAGAGAATGAGTGAAAGGAGACTCACAAAAAGGATTTATGAGTCAAGAGTGAATGCGAAAGTTGGAAGGGGAAGACCAAGGCGAACGTTCCTGGACCAAATCCAGGACATTTTATATAACGGCCAGGTCCAGAGTACTCTAAATCGACGAACTTGTAAGAAACGTTTAATGAGAATGAAAGAAGCAAGGGAGATATGTAAGGATCCTGGCAAGTGGAAGGACGTGGTCTCTGCCTACCCCTATGGGAATGAGGCGTGATGCTATGTATGTATGTTTCTTAGTAATTCTGTTTAAAAATCCACAGTACTTAAGAAAAAACGTCAGGTATGTTTTAAAAATGAACAAACTGCTAATATTCCATTATTTTGATTAAGTCTAACTATTTCAAATTAAAATCTAGCTCTCTAGACATATGCTATTAGATTTCTATCTGAAATAGTTGAGACATATTTATTAGACTATTTTCTGAGTAATTCAGTTATAAATCCACAGTATTTAACTTTATTTGAGAACAAACTTCGGCTTTGTTTCCAAAATGAATAAACTGCTAATATTCCATCACCTTGAACAACTTACGGTTACTATTTCAATATACAAGCAAACTATTTAGATATATGCTATTAGATTTCTGTCTGCGATAGTTTAGGCAATGTTTTTTAGACTGTTCTGAGTAATTCGGTTTAAAAGTCCAAAAGTTTCATTTTATTTTAGAACAAACGTCGGTTATGTTTCCAAAATTAAGACACTGCTAATATTCCATTATTTGCACAACTTACTGAAACTATTTCAATATATAAAATAGGTTTTTGGGTTTATGCTATTAGATTTTTGTCTTGAGATAGTTTAGGCACATTTTTTTGGATTATTTTCCGAGTAATTCGGTTAAAAACCACACTATTTAACATTATTTAAGAACAACCGTCGGCTATGTTTCCAAAATGAACAAATTGTTAATATTCCAACATTTTGAACAACTTACTGTAACTATTTCAATATATAAGCTAGCTATTTGGAAATATGCTATTAGATTTCTATAAGAGATAGTAAAAGAGATACTTTTAGAGTATTTTTTGAGTAAAAATCCATAATATTTCATTTTATTTTAGCACAAACGTCGGTTACGTTTCCAAAATTAACAAACTGCTAATATTTCATTATTTGAGCAAGTTGCTGAAACTATTTCAATATATAAACTAGGTTTTTGGGTTTATGCTATTAGATTTCTGTCTTCAGATAGTTTGGGTAAACTTTTTTCTTTTATCACAACATGTCAACTAGCTGTTGCCACGGACTATCTACTTCAAATCGGTAGTTAACAGGGGCGATCTAAGAGATAACAAGAATAAAACCAGTTGTGGGTTTGCCAGGGACACGGACTGCCTCATTGTAGTGGTTAGCATGTTCGACTACAGACATGAGGTCCTGGGTTCGAGTCCCGGGTCGAGCCAATTCGAAAATGGATATTGAGTTTTCTATTAAGATTTTCTCAAAATTTGCTCGAAGTTGGGAAGTTGGCGGCGTAATTCACCTGCGTGCCTCGGAGAGCACGTTAACCCGTCGGTCCTGCGCAAGATCTCTCTCCGGTCGTGTCGGATTCCCGTCACATCGGACTATGAGAGTGAAGGAATAGAGCTGTGCCCAGCAGTGGGCCGTTAATGGGCTGTTACTCACCTTTACTTACTTACAGGGACACGGGCGTTTGTTGTACGTGAATACGTCTTGAAACGGGGCTTCCCTCTCCGGAGCGCGAGATGTGTTACAGTCCTTACTTAGCGTAATAAATTCTTTGTTCCTTTAGCTATCCAGTGGTGTAATTGAACTTCGACGCGACACACGCACCGTTACTAACGGTTACTTTGTAACTTGTTTATTTTTGTTTTTTTCTATTGTCTGATCTTATCTCTACGCATATTCTGTTACAGCAGTTACCAAGAAGCGGAATGCGTATGTATTGCAAGAAATTCATGTCAACTAGTAGTTGACTTATAACTTTTTTATTACTGACAGGTTATTAAGCTAGTCTTTAAATAAAATTTCAAAGGATTATATAGTTATATAATTGATATTGGATTCACAAAATCTTTTAACATAACTTTCGAGCTTTGAGTCAATGTTGTTTGTGTTCTCAGTGTTCATATTCATTAATATGCAGCAACTTCACCCCGCTAATGTTCTTGAATATTTTTGTATAATTTTTGGCGTATTTAAGTGAGTTTTGAGTACATTTACATTGCTACTCGCTAACGAGTTTTCGGTATACAAAATAATTCTTTACTCTTAGCTTTTAAGTGACTGTATATTTAACTTACAATATAACATAAAAAGGAAGAGAAAATTGAAACGCAATCGACTGGATATACGATTTTTTTATTGCTGAGGTTTATTACAGAAAAAGTATCAGTTTACATCTAATTTTTTCTTCGGATATATAAAAACGATTAAACACTGGTTATTTATTGATATATAAACAACAATTATGGCAATGGGTTCACTGCGACAGTTGCAATCTCTTTTACCAATTCTGGACCTTGCTGATGCAAGCTATATCAACTTGACCAAGGACAAACTTGAGCGTCTTCAAAACCTTGCTACTCGGTTCATATTTGGCTTGCGTAAATATCACCACGTATCAGACTTTCGTAATAAAGCTCAAGTGGCTTTCTATACTCCCTCGCCGGGATTCACATATCCTTTCTTTTCTGTACTGTTGCTATTTGACCCAAAAACGCCTTCGTGTCTTAAAAATATCTTTAACTTTCTCGGAGAGTAATCACAAATGCGATCATGACGTCAGATTATTCTAAGGACACCTGCTTTTCGAGTCCAAGGTAGTTGGTTGGACTCAAAAAGTAAACTTAATGTAAGTCAAACAAGATTACTTCATATATTTAAAAAATCCATAAAAAAACACTTTCTGCAGCAACTCCAGACGACAGATTTTATTGTTTTTATTTAAATACTTTTATTTATTTAATAATAAACATGTAGAAAAACAGATTAACAAATCTTATGCCATTTACAGATTCTTCTTATGTTTAGAGTATTATTAACAGTCGTAGCTGCGTGAGTGTGTGTGTGTGTATGTGTGCTATTATATTTTAGATAAATTAAATTAATTTATATATTCAGGACTTTATTTTTTACCAATTTTAAACCTATTTTTGGATGTAGAAAACTTTTACTTATTTATTTTTAATTTATTACATATATTGTATTTATTAGTCTATTTGTGAGACAATATATATGTTATTATAGTTATTTTTGTATAATGTACATGTAGCTATTTGTATGTATGTATATGAAAATACACCACCTACTATGTTCTGCTAAAACTACCCCTGTACCAAAGATTGTCTGGTAGATATCGCTACCAAGTGGTTAGACCGCCTCTTGCTCTGCCTTAAGAGCAAATTAATATATTTGTAAATTTGTTTTGAAGGCGGTTCTTTATTTGTTAAAATTTATATTTTTTACCTAAAAACGTGTTGCAATGCAGCAACAAACATAAGCTCATTGCTATTTGATTACAGACACTTATATTTTCTGCCAAAAAACGCACCCTTACTGTAAGCCGTTGAGGAGATCCATTGATCTTCATATTTAACTACGACTAGCACTTGACCATACCGAAGTTACGGTAGGTAACTCAAATATCTGGATAGCCCATAGAAGATTCTGTAGAGTATCGTTCATTTGCTCCTAAGAATTGAAGAGTTCCGTCACTTTGTCATGGATTCCATCATCAGAACCTAACCAAACTATCACAAAACAACCCTTGAAGTATATCCTTTCCAATAAAAAAAGAATCATCGAAATCGGTTGGCGTGATCTTGAGTTATTCGTCCATTTGTCGCGCACATGCTTAATGCAAATTTAACACTTATCCGGTTTTCTCATGGATGCCATCATCAGAACTGGATTTAAAAAAATGGGGACCCTATGACGAGCACCACCTTTCATTTAAAAAAAATCATCAAGATCGGTCCACCCAGTCGGAAGATATGAGGTAACAAATATAAAGAAAAATACAGACGAATTGATAACCTCCTCCTTTTTTTGAAGTCGGTTAAAAATGCTTTACTTGACTCACCGATTATCAAATGGTAAGATATTTCAAAGAGACTTAAAAAGCGAAAGAAACCTGACTATTGCCTTCTTCTGCAAGATTACAGCCTCCAGCCTGGCTTACTAATAACTGTAGTCGATAAATATTATGTTTATATATTTTTCCATGAATAAATTATTCTTTTGTGATGTATAATTTGGGATTTGTAAGTTACTACGTATTTGCTTTCCATCGTTGATATATTAAACGTATAAATGTTTGTGCTTCACATAACTTTCACCATTAATAGTGCCTTAATTTAATTTTATATCACACGATCGTAATTAAGGTTATGGTGTAAGAAATAATCTATCAGTTACGTGGTTCAATCTTTCAATGAAAACAGGTTTAATGAGCATCCTTAAACCTGGAAAACCATACTCTTATTATATCCCAAATGTTCTCTAACAAAGTTTGTTCAAAAACATTTTTTGGGATGTAAACCATAACGCATTAACAATTGAATACATATTTCAGGATGGGTTGATTACTTTTGCACTAAATCCTGATATATTTATTAAATATATATATCGGAGAAAATGCATAGGTTCCAGCCGATATCCTCATTAGTGGGGTCCATAATTCAACCTCCAAAGTGTGGGCGTCAGTGGGTAATGCTTCTGCAATCAAACATTTATTAACTGAGATTATAATGTCCTTTAACTTAATGTTTCCGATGTCAAATTACACATACACATTAATAATAATAGTCAGGAACTCGTGACAGTTTGAATAGTCGATAGTCGACCGCTCTGGCGGACTACTATCGAGAACTCGAGAACTGTCGAGAATGCCGCTGACTTGTGACTCATTGAATCTGTCCAGTGCCGATAGATGGCGCTGGCGTTCCGGTAACTATTTTATTCAGACTTATAGATGTGATGTAAAGAATCATAACAAAGTAATTAAATTAATGAGGATTAATATTGTATCCATCTGGAAACCTTCCAATCACCGCGAAGTACGTGACTATTTTTTTTAATAATGGCTATAGTGAGTTGTCTTTAAGAGATATATATATGCCACCTTTGACTTTTTTCTAGACCTATACAAGATGAATAATCCTACCATACAATGTTTTGTTATATCTCTTAAGGATAAGGCAGTGTTTTTGATGAAAGTTCGAAGGCTTAACTTTTTCTAACACTTCCATCAATTAACGTAACTAATTTGCTCAAAATCCAAACAAATTATACACACAAGTCTTCCTCATAAATCACTCTATTTACTAGTGAAAATTTCATTAAAATCATTTTAGTAATTTTTAAGTAAATCGCGATTATCTATATAACTGAAGTTTCATTGCTTGAAAGCGCTTATCTCAAGAAATACTGATCCGTTTCAAAATCTAGTATTTTATATTCCGCTGCGTTTACTGAGTAAACGGTTAAAGTTTCGCAAAAATAATATATGAAAGAATTGTCCCTCTTTAAAAGTTCTAAAACAAAGTCTACGACAGCATACGTGTTACTATTAAGGTTGAGTTACTATAACTTCTGATTTTAATTCGATGTCGTATCGTTATCGTGCTGTACTAAATGTAACGTCGCCAGACTGTCACTGATGCAAGAAATTGAAACAGATCCTTGTGGGGACACTTAAAACTTTTGCGTTTATCTATCACCGAGTACCTATCGCATTTAAAGTTTCTGAAAGGACTTCGAACAAGGGAGTTTGGAACTAGCTATGTAATGGCTGAGGAACAGATGGGAACTCTTTAAAAGTATTCGAAGTATCTAAGATGTTTGAAAAACAATATACTTTGCTAGCTATGACAGCGGCTTTCTCCACGTGGAACAGCCTTTTTGTGAATTTTTCTTAGCCCACATACGACTCCAGGAAAAAGACAGGTTAATGTGGTCTTAATCTGCCGTGGCAACACCTATTGCCAGCAAGAGGTATCGCCTAATAGAAGGAGCCTGAAAAGCACAACGTGGCGGAGGCCCCGGCGAATTTTCCAGGGATCCCGAGGCTGTCCGTTATATGTAGAGGTAGGCCACCGGGGGGGTTTTAGTGGAATATACCACATAAACTGATCTATCCCCCGAAAAAGTCGGGTATCTTATAAAGATTTCCCCCTCGACAAAAAAAAAGGCAACATGGGCCAATAGTTTTGTTAATAACCATCTCTTTTTTTAAAGTCATAATGTGTATTATCTATTTTGCTTCTCGATATCTGTCGTAACAAAATATGCGTAGAGATAACACCAGTCAATAGAAGAAACAAAAATAAATCTGTTACAAAGTGACCATTACTAACGTTGCGTGTGTCGTATCGAAGGTTGTTAAGTGTGTTATGTGGTATTTAATAAACTGTGAGTGTTTATTATTGATTATTTTTATTTTTATTATATAAAGGATGTGAATATGAGCCTATGAATACAAGACGGACTTTTTTCACTATTCAAAGTTACATAACACTACACCAGAGACTCAATTTAATAAACAAAAGATAACATTGTATAGTTTAACTATTAGCAAACATAAAAATCATAACATTTGGTACTCTTTCATGAAAATTTTAGGCCCTAGAGCTACATTGGCGTCATTGACCCGTGGGGCAATCGACGCAAAAACGTCCGCGTTGGGCGGGGCAGTGGATCTGTGTATCATTGCAAATAGCTTGTCGTCCTTTAGCTGAAGCTTTAAAATATCTGTGCACCAAATTTAATTTAAATCGGTTCAGCTGTTTCGACATGAAAGCGCGACAGACGAAGTTACTTTCGCAATTATATTATTAGTAATAATTGTTATTGAATATCATGTTTATTTATAAAAAAGGAACAACCTAAAATAAATTTCAAGCTCTAAAAATTACAATAATTCGATTCCCTAAATACACTTTTTTTCTCATTAAAAAGTAGCCTATGTCGTTCAAGCTCTTGACTATCTGTGTACCAATTTCTTTCGACAGACAGACAGAGTTACTTTCGCATTTATAATATTATTAATGAACTTTATGTACCATTTTCTAGCTACGCGAAGATACCGATGTCGTGGCAATGGATAGTCTTATAAGATGACGACTAAGACTTATTTTCTTAGATAGACTTTAAATGGAATATCCGATTTTAATAATGTGAAAAGTTTTTTACATAATGGTCTTTAATGTAATTTTAATTATGGTAAAGATTAATACATCTCCTCTGTGGGTAAAGGCCCTAGCCGCTTCAAACAGGGCTCTTCTGCGGAGAGCGCACAGAGTAATAGTGGTGAGGTCAATAAGAGGATATCGTACATGGACGGCCGCGATCCTACTAGCAGGTGACCCCACTTGGGAGCTCAGGGTGGAGGTTTTAGCGGCTGCGCAGCTAGCAGAAGAGCTACAAAGGATAAGGTTCGGTGGCGGGCTATGTCACGGCTGGCTTTCAAGAAGGCATGGTTCGCTATCATTCAGACTGGTGCAGGTGCTTACCGGACACGGATGTTTCGTGATATACTTGCAACAGATTGTGGGGCGCGGGGATTCACCTGCCTGTCTCGAATATGGAGCTCTCCTCGATACGGCGCACCATACGGTGACAGAGTGTCCAGTTTGGGAGCCAGAGTCCAGCGGCATCTCTTGACGTCCACAACTGGAAGTGACCTTTCGCTGCCGAAAATAATTAGCACAATGATCGGCAGTGATGCGGGATCTTGCAGAAACAGGCGCTGGGGAAAGAACGTGTCCCAATCATAGGAGGGTAGGCATTATGAGGCGAGCATTTGCCCGCCTGCTCCCTTACTTGAGCCTTTTGTAGAGTACATCTGGGGTGCAATCGGAGTCGAATGCTTTTGCAAACTTCTGGCCTCCTATTTCAGATGCAGAGGGCTCTGCATGGGTTTTAGTGGGTATTCTGGAAACAGCGAGTCCCACTCTCCGTACGTAAAAGTATTTCCCACCGAGAAAAAAAGAAGTATGAATAATGTTGTTTGATTATTGTCGGCACTTTTATTAACTATGAAAATGTAAAAAAGTAGTTATAGTGGCATAACTACAGTAGTTGGAAATATGGTATCGTGGACTTTTTTACTACGTTCTATAAAAATGTAGAACATTTTTTTGTTCTATCATCAATATTTTTCCGAGCGCTAAGATAGATTTTTTGTGATTAATTGTTTCACACCTTGGGTTACATTAATGCATTTTTATTAGGGATCCCTATTTTATTTGAGAAAATAATATAGTCTATGTCGCTCCGTGAAAGTGGAGCTTACTAATGGTGAAAAAAAAAATGAATTCGGTCTATCAGTTGTTGAGTGAAAACTTACACTTTAGATGAATCCAGTAATTTTCTAAATTGTAAATTTTGTGGCCTAAAAAAGGGGTTTATAATTGTAATACGGAGAAATTTGGAGTTTTATATTTATAAATGGCTTAATAAAGCTTACATTTCGAATCCTTCAAGCCGCTCGTTTGTACACAATAGAAATGAGTTGAATTTTTAAAAAACATATTTAGTTGATGCCGTTATCGTGTTGTTCGCAGCGGATTTTTGAAATTCATCGCTTAAGAGGATAAACTGGATAAACTTTGTAAAAGGAAAATGTTTTTCATGCCTTTAAGAAAGGGCTTAGTGAGATTACAGCGTAATAGTCTAACATTTTATTGATTTTATCTTAAATATTTAAAGGTATTTCTGAAACGAAGTACTGTTTATGAATATTTCCTTAAATCTAAACAAATATTATAAAGACGGAATATTTGTGACTTTGTATGTATGTAAGTGTACAAATATGTATGTAACGTATTCACACAAAAACTACTGGACCGTTTTTAAAAATTTTTCAACATTAGAAAGCTGTATTTTCACTAAGCGATATAAGCAAAAAAGAAATAAAGTAAAAAGTACATACATATATGTCAGAGTCAAATAGTTTGCGGATCGCTGGCGCCATCTATCTATCGGCGCTGGACAGAGTCAACAAGTGACAAGCCGGCGGATAGTTCTCGACTGATGGTCCGACGCGGTGGTCGTCTGTTGAAACTGTCGCGTTATCGGGAAGATTAAGTGATGGGATATTATAATCTAAGTTAATTAATAAAGTGTTTGGTTGGACCAACATTACCCACGAACGCCCACTGTATTGAAATTACGACGACGAATTAATGACGATGTAGGCGAAGAACCATACACCCCTATGTTTTATGCTCTCCTTCTCTCTTATTCTCCGACAAATATCGTTAACAGAAGAAACAAACAGTAAATACATCAAAATTTATTAACAGGTTTGAAATTTTTGTAACGGAGTTTTTGTAGGTTTTACTTGAGTTAATAGATGAAGTGTTTCATTGCACCAACATTACCCACCATCGCCCACAGTATGGAGACTGACTTATGGTACCCACTAATGACGATGTCACCAGAACCTATGCTATGCTTGCCTCTTCTTTCTTATTCTCCGACATATATAAACAGAAATATTTACAATATGGGTCCAAGAGAGTCGCTAAGAAACAAATTCAAGGCAGTTAACATAATTACAGTTCACTGAGTATATATAGTAGAAAACTTGTTGTATGTACATAAAAACATTGACTCTTTTAATAAAAAGAGTGAATGTACATCATATAACTTACGAAACCAAAACAAGCTTGTCATAAATTCTAGTAGGCTGCATAAGATCAACAACTCGTTTAAGGGTAAGTGTATAGGTTTCTATAATAAACTCCCAAAAGACGTTCTAAAAATGTCAATTAATAAATTCAAAGTCTTTGTTAAACGAAAGTTGATAGAAAAATAGTATTATCAGTTGCAAGATTACCTAGACGATAGAAACGCCTGGGAGTGAACGAATTGCTCTAATTTTAATTAAAATATAGTATGATATACCTAATATGATATTGTAATGATGATGGTAACAAAAAAAAAATACCCGACTGAGTTTGTTGTGGGTTCTTCTCGGATCAGAGCGCGAAGGAACCCTCGTACCTTTAGATTTTAAGCCGTTCTTGAGTACCATCATCAGACGTATATTAGAATCAGTGTGTGGAAAAATAAAATTTGACGATTCAAAAGTGCTGTAATATGCCTACTTGAATAAAGATATTTTTTGATTTAAAGACCAGGATAGAGGAAGGGCATAAGCTACTATACAGATAAAATAACATATATGTATATGTACATATAAGCTTAGCTTAGCATAAGTATCACACACTCATTACGATATCTCCTAAACTATAAGTCCGATTGACTTGAAATTTAATATAATTAGTCCTGTTGCAATTTGCATGCTTACTAATAACGAGTTTTTTCTATATTTCGACGGGATCGGGATATATAAACAAAAGAACGGATTGACCTTTTGTTTTACGGGATAGAAAAATACATGGAGTACACCAAGGCAAATATACAAGACTGCCTCATTGGTCTAGTGGTTAGCATGTTCGACTACAGACATGAGGTCCTGGGTTCGAGTCCCGGGTCGGGCCAATTCAAAATCGATATTGAGTTTTCTATTAAGATTTTCTCAATATTTGCCCGAAGTTGGGAAGTTGGCGGTGTGATCCACCCCCGTGCCTCGGAGAGCACGTTAAGCCGTCGGTCCTGCGCCTGATCTCTCTCCGGTCGTGTCGGATTTCCGTCACACCGAACTATGAGAGTGAAGGAATAGAGAGTGCACTTGTGTACTATGCCTGCCAATCCGCAGTGGAGCAGCGTGGTGGGTCTACGCTCTAATAACCCTCCCTCATATGAGGGAGGAGGCCTGTGCCCAGCAGTGGGACGTTAATGGGCTGCTACTTACTTTTTTTTTACACAAAGGTTTTAGACTCGCAAAGCCTCGTATGTTATGAAAATCTTTCCAGTTCCTCCTCAGTACAATTTACTAACAGACTAATGACAATCGAAAAGAAGTTCCTGTGCAGATTTGATTTGAAAATTATATCTCTCTCTAAAGACTAAACAGAGTATGACATTTGCAGTTATTTTTTGTGGCATTGTGACCCTTAAAACATGCTGCATCATCTGATATTAACGAAAATTATAACCGCATTTACGGACAGGTGTTTTCATCGTTAGCAGTTCACAACGGGGATGCACTCATGTATAATATTCGAGTGAATTCACGCGGCAAAATCCGTAGGGACTAACACGACAAGTATTTTATAAGGGGTATATATTCTCTTATAGATATGAATAGACATTTAAGAAACTACTGATGGTACTGGATGATACAGTCCATTCTTGCTGAAAGAGGGGAGGGGGAAACGAGGAGGCATTACAATGAAAAAAGAGTTTGGGCGATGTTGCTCCACTCACCGGAGGCGAAAGAATGCCCAGTTGTTTCCCGTCTCTTGAATCTTTGAGTCGGATTCATGTGGAATCGATCATCGATTTTCTTACAGAAAGAGAGAGGAAGAATGTAGTAGAAATCACTCCCACCCGCGGGAGGTGTAGAAGTGCCGGAAAGCGTTGTGTTACCCATTTGCTTTCTATTTCTTAAAGCATTAAGTCTGGAATATCAGAGCGGCAGCAAACCTCTAGCACTTAGCATACTGATGAAGATGGTTCCGTTGGGTTTTAGTTTGTATATTGGTATAGCCATGTACAAGCATATACATGGATGATACATTATTCTTAAACAGGCAGGAATTATAGAGGGAGAAGGAAAGTGCGATCGACGCTGTTTCCACTCATCGGATGAGATAGAATGACAAAGAGACTCTCATCCCCAGCTAACTGATAAAGAGAGTTCCGCTGGATTTAAACAAGTATTATGGTGTTACCTTCTATTCCCATAAAAATGGATGATACAGAATATTCTCAAAGAGGCAGAACTTACAGACGGTAACAGAGAGTGCGGTCGATACTCCTTCCATTCAACTAAGGAAGAGGGCCAGAAAGCGCAGCTTAACCAATTTTCTCACCATCTCTTCAACCTTTTAGTTGGATTCATCTGGAACGTCAGAGCTGAATGCGTCAATAAACCTATGGCCTCTGGCTTACTCATGAAGATTGTTCCGCTGGATTTTAGCGAATATTCTTGTGTAGCCATCGATGCCCATAAACATGGATGATACGGAATATTCTTGAAAAAGCAGCAATTAATGAGGGAAAAGGAGAGTGCGATCGATGCTGCTCCTGCTCATCGGAGGAGAAATATTGCCAGAAGGCACAGTTTTGCCAATTTGATCCCCATGACTTGAACCTTACAGTCAGATTCATCTGGACTGAAGGAACTGAATCTGTCAGCAAACCTCTAATCTTTAGCATACTGATGGTGAAAGTTCCTCTGGGTTTTAGTGGATATTCTAGGGTTTCCAGCGAATCCCATACACCCGGATAGTTAGAAGACATAATTTCTTAAATTTTATTGGAAATCGAACCCAGGATCTCTTCCTAACGAAGCAAGTACTCGCACCACTGTAAAGCCTTGTTATTTAATTTACTTACAAGCACACGAGTTAATATCAGGTTTAGTAAGCGAAATGTTAAATTATTCTATAACTTTCAACAATACTGTTTCCAACACCGGCGTAACAAAGTTTCCGAGTTAAAGCTAAACAAATGAACTTGTTTCGAAATCCAATATGGGAACTGTAAAAACATTTTCGTATGTATTATACAATATTAACTTTTCTTTAATGATATGCAAAGAGTGATGATATGAAAGAGTGACTGCCTCATTGGTCTAGTGGTTAGCATGTTCGACTACAGACATGAGGTCCTGGGTTCGAGTCCCGGGTCGGGCCAATTCAAAAATCAATATTGAGTTTGCTATTTAAGATTTTCTCAATATTTGCCCGAAGATGGGAAGTTGGCGGTGTGATCCACCCCCGTGCCTCGGAGAGCACGTTAAGCCGTCGGTCCTGCGCCTGATCTCTCTCCGGTCGTGTCGGATTCCCGTCACATCGGACTATGAGAGTGAAGGAATAGAGAGTGCACTTGTGTACTAAGCCTGCCAATCCGCAGTGGAGCAGC
>JACTOM010000904.1:2535709-2545738 GCA_015832385.1 Elymnias hypermnestra | reverse complement strand
TGCTGGAGTGTTGGTGCCAACACTTATGTATGGTAGTGAAAGTTGGGTATGGCAGAAGAATCACAAAAGTAAAATAAATGCGGTAGAGATGAGAGCGTTGAGAAGCATGAGTGGATTAAAACTGAGTGACAGAGTAAGAAATAGTGTGATAAGAGAACGTTGTGGTATAAAAGAAGACGTAGTGACTAAAATTGAGAAAGGTATGCTTAGATGGTTTGGGCATGTAGAGAGTATGAATGAAAGGAGACTGACAAAAAGGATTTATGCGTCAAGAGTGAATGGGAAAGATGGAAAGACAAGACCAAGGCAACCATTCCTGAACTAAATCCAGGATATTTCAAATAAGGGCCAAGTCAAGAGTACACATGATGAACATTGCACTGATACAAAAACTACAAATAACAATCATGATCGCTAACAATTGCTATTCGTAAGTGTCACTAAAACTCGACTCGCTTTGAGTTATTTTGGTTTTGTATTATATGTGGAAGTCCAGGGGTGGTTTAAAAGGTGAGTAAGTATAAAAAAAAATGCTCTGAGTATGGAAAAACAACTATTTCGCTTTCTCTTACAAAGTATTCCTGCCTGACAAACATTTGATGTCCCATCGTTTAGAAATCAATTAAATTTAAGTCATTCAGAAATCGTATTATTTTTCATAACATTTATTTTTTTATAACACAATTTCTGTGTATAATAGTGTGATGAGAGAACGATGTGGTATAAAAGAAGATGTAGTAACTAAAATTGAGAATGGTATGCTTACATGGTTTGGGCACATAGAGAGAATGAATGAAAGGACTGGCAAAAAGGATTTATGCGTCAAGAGTGAATGGGAAAGATGGAAAGACAAGACCAAGGCAACCATTCCTGAACTAAATCCAGGATATTTCAAATAAGGGCCAAGTCAAGAGTACTCTAAACCGACGAACTTCTATGAAAGCTTTAATGAGAATGAAGAAGCGAAGGAGATATGAAAGGATCGTGGCATGTGGAAGGACGTGGTCTCTGCCTACCCCTATAGGAATGAGGCGTGATGCTATGTTTATATGTTGTTTTTACCTGTATCTGTATTTTTTAAATGAAATAAATGTAATTATTATTGTAATAGTCTTAAGTCTGTCTAAAGTAAATACAATAGTGCCTTTGTTTTTAATTTTTTTTTGTTTTCAATGTCAAACGTTTGATATTCGTCCCGTATTTCAGAAACCAAAATAAACGTATAGGAATACTTTTGGTTTGTTTTTTTTTTCATTTAATTTTGACAATTGACATTGACAAACTACAATTACTGATCGGAAGTATAATATTTAACGGGCTTTGGCAGGAATCTGGGTTTTTTAGTCTACACTTCCGGTTCCGGATTTCGTTCCGGTTAACTTTTGACCACAACTGTTTTATTTATTGACTAGGAATGCCTCGCGGTTTCACCCGTGTAGATACCGATCTTCCTGTATCTTCCTGTGCAGTGGAATGTCTACTAAGCCGGACTATAGATTTATTTTGGTTAACATAAAAGTTGTATTTCGCTTAGTTTTTCATTACTTCCAATCAATATATAGATTTTATTTTACAACAAAAATTTATCTAAGTAATTCATACTTGAATTCGTAACATAATTAACGTAGCATATCCGATATCAGCAAATTTAAAAGTCTATATATATATATAAGATATACAGGTATCTATTGACAGATCACAATATCTCTGGAACCATAAGGCGTAGAGACTTAAAACTTGGTAGGAATATTCCTTTTGCCGAGTAGAGGTCAGGTAAGAACGTATTCTACGAAAGGCCACCTGCAAGGGGGGTTGCAAGGGCGTTAACTAATAACTCATCACGATATCTCTGGATCCATAAGTATAATAATGTATTAAAAAAATCTTGATTTCATGGAGGTAATAAAAGAATTTTTCAATCGCTCTATATCGGTGACTACCTATAAATGTAATTCTGGTACTAGTTAATTAGTTTAATTTATCAAACTGCATCAACAACCGATGGCTGCTCTTTTCCAACTTGTCTTTGGATACAAGCTTCTCCCAGGGACTTCCATCTAGATCTGGAGTGTACTAGTCTCATCCACAGTGGCTTTTTTTGTTTTTATTGGTGACAGGTTAGCGCTTGACTGTGATCACCCTGTGATGATACAATCTATGATAGATGTGCGCTAATCTGTGAAGAGGCACCATACCGCTTATGGTTTCTATGCAGCATCGTACCGGAACACTAATCACTTTGCTTAGAGGTACGTCTTTGCTGTTGGGTGGTAACCAGCCACGACTGAAGCCTCCCCCAATAGACTCAAATTAATTACAAAATGCAATTTTTTTAAATAGGGCTACTTGAATAAAGAACTATTGAATTTGAATCTGAATCTGCCAGCCTGAGCATCTGAAAGCCAGTGAGGTCGTCAAAACATAAGAAATACCGCCATTATGAGAGGTAGCTCTTAAAAAAGTATAAAAATCACCATCTGCTGTACTTTTAACGTCCAGTACAAACAGGGCATTAAAAACAGCCGTTGAAAATGGGCTTTATGACTACTCAAAGAGAATACAAAGTATTTCTTTGGCATTTTAATAAATAATGTTGATGAAACGGTAGATTTTTATATAAAGGAGGTCTTGGTATTGGAAAAGTTGTCGCGAGTACTCTTTGTTACCAGAGGTCCTTGGTTCCATCCCCGATAAGGCGAATTGGGAAAGTTGTGACTGGTCATGACTGGTGGTTGGCTTCGGCCGTAGCTAGTTACCATCCTACCAGCAAAGACGTATAGCTAAAAAAATGCCGTGTAGAAACCGTATATTTATATAAATATAAAAGACCTTCAATTTTCTACTTCCACACTTCTCTGCACATTTAAACACGAGCTTTGTTTTTAGCCACTGTGTATGTTATATGTGTCCTACACAGTAATTATTACAGAAAAGTGTGATAACGAAAATAGGAACACCCCTCAGCTGTGGTTGGGGACCAACCCAATGCTGGTCTTCAGCGGCTTGTAGTAACACTATAAAATACATTATCTCGAGAGCATCGTGTCTAGAAAGTGACATCCGCGCTCTTGTTCTTCCTTGGTGACGCCGTCATCCTCGGAGGTGATCTAAACGCCAAGCATGGGCAGTGGGGTTCTCGATATCGAAACCACATAGGTAGAGAACTAGCCAGGTTAAGCGACCTACCAGATTTACAGTTCTCAGTCATTGTGCCAAGCGAAGCGACCTATTACAGTAACCGCACTGACCCACTCTACCCCGGAGACATCCTCGGTGTTATGCTTCGTTAGACTCGTATTTTTAGTAAGATACTATCTCACCAACCGAAGCTTCTGCTACGGCACCGAGGGCAATCTGTCCTCCCACCGCTCTATTCAGGCCGGAGTCCCCCAGGGCTCCGTATTATCCCTGTCACTCTTCTCGCTGTATGCCAGCAACATACCCAGAACGCCTCACGTTCATATAGCTCAGTTCGCGGACGACACCACACTATGCATCATCTCATACTCGTTTACTCACATAACCTATGCGATTGGTTATTGCTGAGAAAAGCATAGCTTTACTCTTCACCGGCACTAAGAGATTGATGATTGATTGATTTGATTTTTATAACAAAATCAATATGGAAACGAAGTTCCAAGTTCAAGTCGAGAGCTAGTTAGTATTGGTTTAGACCAATTTTTATAACGAAGCTAAAGGTAACAAAGGTAAGCATTGAAGTCTCTCTATGAGGGTTCTAGTGCTTGTGTAAGAATAAACGGAGCGTACACGAAGTGGTTTCCTGTCGAAAGAGGTGTTCGACAGGGATGTGTTGCGTCACCATGGCTGTTCAACCTATTCGTGGATAAATGTTTGACAGATTTAAAAGAAAGTATTCATGGATTAAGAATGAATGAATAACTAATCAAATGTTTACTCTACACTGATGATCAAGTAATAATTGAATCATCCGCTAATGTGCTACAGGAGATGATAAATATTATGAATGAAGCTTTGAAAAGGAAAGGTATGAAAATGTATGTAAACAAAAGGAAAGTGCTTTTTGGAAGAGATGAATTTATGATGAATGGCAATATTTCTATAGATGGTGAACAAGTGGAAAAGGTGAAAGAATTTGCGTCCTTGGGATCTAAATGTACAAAAGATGTACAATGTATATACAAAAAATGTGAAAGTGATATTGAAAGGAGAGTGAATGCAGGGAATATGGTAAATGGTGTTCTGCACGTCTTTATGAAAAGTCAGACGGTGTCTCAAAGGGCCAGACTGGCTTCGCATAGAGGAGGGTTGGTGCCAACACTTATGTATGGTAATGAAAGTTGGGTATGTCGGAAGAAGCACAAAAGTAAAATAAATGCGGTAGAAATGAGAGCGTTGAGAAGTACGAGTGAGTGGAAATAGAGTGACAAAGTAAGAAATAGTGTGATAAGAGAACGATGTGGTATAAAAGATGTAGTAACTAAAATTGAGAAAGGTATGCATAGATGGTTTGGGCATGTAGAGAGAATGAATGAAAGGAGACTGACAAAAAGGATTTATGAGTCAAGAGTGAATGCGAAAGTTGGAAGGAGAAGACCAAGGTGAACGTTCCTGGACCAAATCCAGGACATTTTAAATAAGGGGTCAGGTCAAGAGTACTCTAAACTGACGTATTTGTATGAAAGGTTCAACGAGAATGAATGAAGCGAAGGAGATATGCAAAGATCGTGGCAAGTGGAAGGACGTGGTCTCTGCCTACCCCTATGGGAATGAGGCGTGTTGCTATGTATATATGTATGTAGATGGTTTCAAAGTCCATTTTTTTTATTGTATAAATATTTTTATACGTTACCATTTATTACTTTATTTTCACGTTTAAATAAAATTCAAATTTCCACAACATTTCGCCCATTTGTTGCGAACAAGCAAACTTGACGATTCAAAAGAGCTTGTTAAGCCTGTTTGATACAAAATGTGTTTTGATTTCGAAGGAAGAAGTGCCTTTCTGTGTACCACGTCCTTCAACCTCTATTTTATGTCATTTTTAATAACGTATTTATTATATATTCTAAGTAAATATCAGTTTATAAGGAAAAATATCTCAGTGGTGTCAAGTCTTGTCCAGAAGTTTTCGTAAACTGCTAATACTACCTTTATTTATCTATCTATATATAGACATATAAGTCTAATGTATGTGTACATTAAAGGATAAGCTAAGAATACACACGTAGATACCAATCTCGTGGCCGTGGAAAGTCTACTAAGTCGGACTCTAGATGTATTTTCGTTAACAGAAAAGTTACATTTTTAAATTCGTAACATCATTTACGTAGAAAGTCCAACATTAATCAATTTAAAAACACAGATATTGAATAATTATTGATTTCAAGGAGGTAATGAATGAATTTTTGAATAGCTTCAGTAATTTTTAGCTTGATAAAAATAAAAAAACTGTACAGGTACATCATTGGTATCCTCGGAATGTGAGCTAACTCACCAGTCACAGGCCCAGTTACGAGTATAAGGGTCGCTACAATTTGCTTTAGATCAACATTTTTCAATTCGTTATATCTTTTGAATGTTACGTCCGATTTTAATAATTTAAAAAGTTTTTTACAGGTATTGAAACTGTCTTGGAATAATGATTCATACAGAGGTATGAAGAAATATGTTTTAACTATTATCAGCACTTTTAAAATGTAAAAAAGTAGTTATAGTGGGTTAACTACACTAGTTGGATATATTATATTCAAGACTTTTATTTAGATATTAATACGGTCTATAATATTGTAGAACATGTTTTTGTTGTATCATCAATTGATTGACTGATTTTTTCACGCCCTTACCATTTTTTTTAGAAAGTAATATAGCCTGTCGGAGAATAAGAGAGAACAGAGAAGCATAAAGCACAAGGGCGTAGGGTTCTCTAACGACATCGTCATTAATTGGATCCATTATTTAATTTCTTACTCTGTGGGCGTTCGTGGGTAATGTTGGTGCAATCAAACACTTTATTAATTAACTCGGATTATAATGTTCAGTCACTTAATGTTCCCGATATCAATTTACACGAACTCATTAACACTAATAGCTAGGAACGCGACAGTTTCCATAGTCAACCACTCCGGCCGACCGCCACTCGAGAACTGCCGAGAGACGGGCCGGACTGCCACTTATTGACTCTGCCCCCACGCCGATACATAGATGGCGCCAGCGTTCCAGAGACTATTACACACGGACCAGCAATCCACAGACTCTTGCACTCCGACAAGCCTATGTCACTTTGTGAAAATGCAGTTTTCTAATGGCGAAAACATTTTTAAAATACATACACACATACAAACTTGCGTACAAAACACAAAGGTTCTTTATAATATTGGAAACTAAACCTAACGTGGAATTAGTTTAGACTAATTCCACGTTAGGTTTAGTTTCTGGCATCAGCTTACAAAGTTATAATAACTTTTAACTACCAAGAAAAACATCATAAAATTTGAGTCGTAAAGAATATTAGATATTATCCGTATTATAACCATAATACGGCCTTTATTGAAAAGCTCGAATAAAGGCCGTATTTGAGGTAGCGTGATCTTTAAGTGCAAGCCGATAGAATGCGGTAAACGAAATGTACTTCAAAGATTTGACCCTCGATTCAACACTTGTGGCACTTAAGAGGGCTTTTGTATCGCCAAGGTCTATTCAAACAACTTCAGGCTTTGAAGGAAATTGGCTTTTGTTGTTATAACACAAAGCACATTTTAGATTTAACGTGAAATGTGCAAAAAGTTAGTTAAGAAAAATTGTGTCAGCTCTTCAATTAGATAGACACAATCGATTGGAAGTAATTAATGGACTATTTCTGTTTTATTGCTCGGCATAAATTTCTTAAGAGCCAGGAGAATAAAGAGAGTATTGGTTGCTTTAGAAGAGCTCTGAGATTAGTTTTCGCAGGCCAATTTTATAGCATTTTCAATATATTTTTGTTTCACAACTAAGAGCCTATTGTCCTTTGTGAGACTTTAGACTATCTGTATACCAAATTTCATTTAAATGGGTTTAGTTTTGTC
Source organism: Elymnias hypermnestra (assembly GCA_015832385.1). NCBI lineage: Eukaryota > Metazoa > Arthropoda > Insecta > Lepidoptera > Nymphalidae > Elymnias > Elymnias hypermnestra. The sequence continues at coordinate 2,538,692 of JACTOM010000904.1, read as the reverse complement.
GCGAAAGCGATATTAGTTATTGTGGAGGGATTAAGCTCTGGCAAATCCCTCCGGGTTCATTGGACTGTATGAGGTTCTTAGGGCTTCGATCTTCAATCATCGGTTCTTAATGGTTCATCTACAATTGTTTGGTGCTTGGTTCTTCTTCTTGTTCGCTTGGTTCGGGTTTGGTTATCCGTTGTTCTTCGGTTTTGCAGAGTTCTAGATCATGTTCACCAGTTAATTTTGCCCTACTGGCTTTTATAGCTTAACCGAGAGGAGTGGTGAGCGCAGAAGCTCCGTCAAGGGCCTCCTGCGCTCGTAGAAGGGCCCTGCTGCGTCGTGGAGGAAACGTTTCTCTAAGGGCGCCTCCTATGAGGCTCGAACCTAGGCTAGAGCACCGTTTGCTTCTGCTGAAAAGGGTAAATGACAGATGCTTAGTCTTGACAACCATGGATCCGTGACTGGAAACCGCGTCTGGTGCATTAGATAGCGCGGACCTCGCTCGACCGGAGTGGTCTAGCGTTGGAACTGTCGCGTTCCTAGCTATTATTGTTAATGAGTTTGTGTAAATTGATATTGAGAACATTAAATGATTGAACATTATAATCCGAGTAAATTAATAAAGTGTTTGATTGCACCAACATTACCCACAGTATGGGAAATTCAATTATGGATCCCATTAGTGACGATATCGGCGGAGAACCCTGCGCCCCTGTGCTTTATTCTCTCCGTCTCTCTCTTATTCTCCGACAAATATGTGCTGTCGTAGACTTTTTTTATGGCTTTTAAAGGGGAAAAATTCTGTCATACATGATTTTTTGCGAAACTAACAGTTTACGCAGTGCACGCAACGGATTCGCTCAAAAGGAAAAACAACCCGATTTTAAAACCACCAGTCTAGACTCAGAAAAATTAGAAAATACAATTTCCGTCATAAATTGGTATTTAAAACTTTCCAAAAATTATTTTATTACCGATTGAAAGTTTGACTAATAGGAAAAAATTAAACAGCGTCTTAGAGGTAAGAAATTTAACAAAATATTTGAAAGTTTAACACAACTTTTACTTATATTTTAATCAAAATTTTTAGAAAGGACCCGATACCATCGTCGAGGCGAAAGGGTGTTTTATATAGTCTTTAACCGTCACCCTCCTCGCTTTTCATTAAGGACAGCACCTGCTTTATTGACCTGGATTATAAAACGTTTACTTATCCTTATAAGAAAATTGTTTGGGCCTGAAAATGAAAAGTTTAAAATAGTAATTCTTACTCACGAAATTGATGTTTGGATTTGTTTCGCTGCTTCATTCTCTCTGGCTGTCTTTTTGCAATAAACTCAATAACTACTGAACATATATTCATTAAATTTACAACAATAGATAGAGTGATTCTCGAGAATGATTTAGGTATATAATTTGTTAAGGTTTTTATATAAATTACTCAAAATATTAATACAACTGTCAGAAGGGAGCATTCATCGAAAACGTTGCCTAATCTCTTCAAGATATCATAAAACAATGTGTAGTAGGATATTCCTCTATAAGAGATCTACAAATAAATCCGTTGTAACCTATATATCTCTTAAGGATAACTCAATATATCTATTGTATTTTCTTAAAAAAGGCTAACATACAATTAGGTAATACAAAAGTTATTCAGACTGATACGTGTTGCTAGTAATATATAAACGGATTCTCAAGGACATGTTTTTAATTAGACAAGAACAAAGTCGTGGATAACAGCTGTTATCCCCATAATTTCTATTTAAAAGTTCGTTTTCCTAACACCTAAAAACCGGAATCGTTCTAAAACATAAGCCCATAGAGCCTTCGTGAAAGCCTTTTCGTTGACAAATGGAATTTTAATGCGTATGAAACACAAATTCTGGGATGGTCTGCTTTATTTCAAATATACAATTACAAACAACGTGGGAAATTATTAATAGGTCCTTGTAATCGTGTCTTGTTTTTAATCTAAACTAATATTATAAAGACGAAACATTTATCTTTTTGTATGTATGTTTGTAATGTATTCACACAAAAACTACTGAATCGAAATCAAAGATTGTTTCACCATTAGAAAGCTACATTATCACTGAGTGACATATGATATATTAATTTCTTAAACAAAATAGGGATCCTTAATAAAAGAAAGAAAGAAAAAAGAAAGAAAGAAACATTTATTCTGTAATGGTGTTACAAACAGTATTCTTAATCTAGCTTTGCAGCGTTGCTGCCTGTAACACCACCTGGAAAAGGTTCACAGCTCAGCAATTGTCATGTGTTATACAACACATGACGCTGATTTTCAGCTGTGACCCCGGTGACGCCACAGCGTGTTAAAATATTTGAAAAAAAAAGGAACTAACAGTAAAAAAACAAAACAGTCGGCAAAAAAAAAGAAACACTAAATGCATACTAAAATTAATCCAGTCTTAACAAAAAGAGAGCAAAACATAATTTTTCATTCTGATTCACTCGGCATGATAAACTAAACGTAGTCAATAAAAAAAAATAATAATAATAATTTTCCATAATAAATCCGAAAGTGTACAGCTACATAAAATTATTGTTCAAATAGATAAAAAATTCACTCCTTTAAACCTAAATGAAAAGAATTCTCAGTCAAATGAAGAATCTGTTAGTAATAACCAGAAAATTGAGATGTTTTTTTTTTATTGCTGACAGATTAGCCCTTGACTGTGATCTCACCTGATGGTAAGTGATGATACAGTCTAAGATGGAAGCGCGCTAATCTGTTAAGAGGCGATATACCCCTTACACGGTTTCTACACAGCATCGTACCGGAACACAAATTTCTTTGTTTGGCGGTACGTTTTTGCTGGTAGGGTGGTAACTAGCCACGGCCGAAGCCTCCCACCAGTCCAGACTCAGACAAATTAGAAAATACAATTTCCTAAATTCGTCCTACCGGGGATCGAACCCGGGACCTCCGCTAGCAAAGCGAATACTCGCACCACTGCGCCAGCGAGGCCGTCAA
>JACTOM010000904.1:2524561-2534754 GCA_015832385.1 Elymnias hypermnestra | reverse complement strand
TCGGACTATGAGAGTGAAGGAATAGAGAGTGCACTTGTGTACTATGCCTGCCAATCCGCAGTGGAGCAGCGTGGTGGGTCTATGCTCTAAAAACCCTCGCTTCTTGGAGTGAGGAGGCCTGTGCCCAGCAGTGGGACGTTAATGGGCTGCTACTTACTTTACTTACTTACATATTATAATAAGTAAAATAACTAGGTCTACATTCGCTGCTACAATATAAAGGATTCTGCAGAATAATTCTCTGCTTCTTTTTGTTTTTTTAACATATAAAGATTCAAGTGATGCTTAAAAGTATTATTTGTGGCATAGTCTCGTATAATAAAAATGCATTAATGTAACCCAAGGTGTGAAAAAATTGGTCACAAAAACTATCATCGCGTGCGCTGCGGAAACTATTGAAGATAGAACACAAAAATATTCTACAGTATTATAGATTGTATTAATATCTACAAAAAAGTCAGCAATACCATATATCCAACTCCTGTAGTTATGCCACTTTAACTACTTTTTAAAAGTTAATAAAACTCGCTGACTATGGGCCTCATGCGGAAGCTCAGAGTCACTCAGCGTGCGATGGAGAGGGCTATGCTCGGAGTTTCTCTACGTGATCGAATTCGAAATGAAGAGATCCGTAGTAGAACCAAAGTCACCGACATAGCCCTACGAATCGCGAACCTGAAGTGGCAATGGGCGGGGCACATAGTCCGAAGGACCGATGGACGTTGGGGACCGAAAGTGCTGGAGTGGCGACCCCGCACCGGACGGCGCAGTGTAGGCAGACCCCCCACAAGGTGGACCGATGATATAAAGAGGGTCGCCGGTAGCCGTTGGAGCCAGGCGGCGCAAGATCGGGCCTTGTGGCGGTCATTACGTGAGACCTATGTCCAGCAGTGGACGTCCATCGGTTGAAGTGACGACGACGAAAAGTGCTCGCTTTAATATAAACCATATAAACCATATTATTCATACCTCTGTGTTAATCCTTATCCCTATATATTGAAGACTGTTTCAATACCTGTAAAACACTTTTTAAATGAATAAAATCGGATATTCTATTCAAAAGATATAACGAGTTGAAATTTTATTCACTTATGAAGGATATAAGCTAGATTTTGATTATGACACTATAACTACTTGTTTACATTTTGAAAGTCAATAAAAGTGCCGACTATAATCGAACCATATTATTCATACCTTTGTATTAATCCTTATGCTATTAAATGATATTTTATTAAAGACCGTTTCAATATCTGTAAAATACTTTTTAACTTATTAAAATCAGATAATCCATTCAAAAGATACAACGAATTTAAAAATGCCAATCTCAACGGAATAATGTAGTAGTATAGCGATGGCCATATTCATTTTGTTCGCATTATCACGAGATCCGTATCTACTTGGGTTAAGTCAAGTAAATAAATAAATAAGCCATTTATTTCTTGATTTTCACAAAAAGTTTTTCACACTGTGAGAGTATTTGGGCTGGTGCACCCCAGTATCCACTCCTTCCATTTGACCGGATTCAAAGTCGGGCAATTCGAATTGTCGGCAACCCCCAACTGCCCAACAAACTGGAGCCTCTAGACCACAGACGAACCATTAGTTCCCTATGTGTCTTCTATAGAGTCTATTATGGGGAGTGTTCAGAGGAACTGTTTAAGTTAGTACCGCCGTCACAATTCTACGACCGACCATCTCGTCATAAAAATAAATTCCACCCACATACTCTGGACGAATGGCACTCGTCCACGAGTCGATTTGCACGATCATTTTTTCCGCGTACCTGCAAAATGTGGAACCAACTTCCAGCAGCAGTGTTCCCTCAAGACTTCCATATGAACTTCCACCTCCTCAGCCGGCAACGCATCGGCAGCTCCTCCAGTGTTGCAGGTGTCCATGTGCGGCGGTGATCACTTACCATCAGGTGACCCGCCAGGTCGTTTGCCTGTTGTAATTATATAAAAAAAAACAAACCAGTATTTGTATATGTTAGTTATCACGAGTGTATTTGCCAGCAAGAACCCCTGATTGGGTATAGGCCTCCTCGAAAGACGCCCATGCCTCCCTATCTTGAGCTAGGTCACTCCAGTTTGAACCGGTCGTCTTCCCATTTGACTAGCGGTCTTCCTCAGCTTCTCTTTCCCGTTTGACCGTTCCACGGGTTTACTCTCGTAGATCTCTGGTCTATACATCTCACGACATGACCTGCTCATCTCCATTTTTGTTTTAGTGCATAAGTTAGGGCATCAGTCGCTTTGGTGCTTTGTCTTATCTTATTATGTCTCACTTTGTCTATCTTCCTTATGTTGAGCATACTCCTTTCTAGCCCCCTTTGAAAGGTCCTAATTTTATTTGTGGCTTTAGAGAAGAACTTCCACGCCTGACACTCATACGAAGCCACAGGATATTGCTAGTATCATGTGCTCTCTAACACTGAAAAAATTCTTAAATCGGACCAGTAGTTCTTGAGATTTTATATTAGTAGACCAAATTGCAAATTTTAACCAAATTTAAGTAAGAAAAGTGTGATTTAACAGTAGGAATTAAAAAAAAATATTATATATTACGTTAGATTGCATAGCACTTAAGTAATTTTCCGCAAATAGAACCTCCAGCATGAAACCCGATAGATTCATCTTACTTCAACGTGTTTACGTACATTTCCTTCGACGCTAGTAAAGTGACGGCACACAATAAGCGGATGATCATTTGAAACATGTGTATTACTAGCTGAGTGCCTCATTGGTCTAGTGGTTAGCATGTTCGACTAGAGACATGAGGTCGTAGGTTCGAGTTTCGGGTCGGGCCAATTCGAAATCGATACTCAATATTTGCCCGAAGTTGGGAAGTTGGCGATGTGATCCACCCCCGCGCCTCGGAGAGCACGTTAAGCTGTCGGTCCTGCGTATGATCTCTCTCCGGTCGTGTCGGATTGCCGTCACGTCGGACTATGAGAGTGAAGGAATAGAGAGTACACTGTGTACTATGCCTGCCATTCCACAGTGGAGCAGCGTGGAGGGTCTGCCCTAAAACCCTCTCTCGTATGAGTGAGGAGGCTTGTGCCCAGCAGTAGGACCTTAATGGGCTGCTACTTACTACTAGCTGAGTTTTGATATTAAGTATAATAGTAAAATAATTATACTGATTGCGTAAGTTTAATATATTACAGTATATATAGAATAAATAACGCCAACCGAAATAAAGCAGCCGTTTTAGAATAGTACAAGGCTAAATACAACACACAACACACCCACACATAAAACCACTCACATGTACATATACACGCACGCACCCGTATAATCGGTAGACGACTCGTTCACAACAATTTCCAATTCGGTCCTTGAAGTCACCATGGGGTTATGCCTGAAAATCAGCGCTACAGTCTCCCGACTGCAGCATCAAAGCTAAGGCAACGCCCTTTTCAGCCAATATGTATGTAGGATATAGATAATTTAATTTTGTTTTGTTTCTGTTTTGTCTTTTTTTTTACATTCCATGTAAACTAATTCTATATTTAAGCTACTTTCTTTTTTTTCTATTGGCTGAATAAATTATTTATTTATTTATTAAAGCGTTAAAAAAGTATTAATGTATGGATTTTAACGTTTAATAGAAATGTGTGTATAAATCAAGTTTAATATAATTATAATGAATAAAAGAATATGAGTTATTAATCTCTAATATTGTCTCCATTTTAACTAACCAACAGTATTAGAAAACACATTTGAAACTGTTTCATTGGTCTTTTTTTTTCACGGGGGAAACCTTAAATACTTCCCGATATCGAATTATGTGGGGTTGCACCCACTAAAACTCCTTCGGCTATCTACCTCTGCACATGTAATATACCATGGTTTCTACACAACATATACCTCCGGGCTCTCTGACGAAATTCGTTGGAGCTACCATAAAAGTCCATTCAACTCATCCAGGTAGGTTTAAATTCCCCACCACTGCTGTAGTGACAGAAATACTTCTTCATTGCCCTAGTGTTTAGCTAGTTCAGTCATAGAAATGTAATTAGAAAGAGGAAACCTTGCAATAGCCAATAAAACCTCGTCATCCAGGGGTACAGCTCGCACATTCTTCCCTGGTGACCCAGATAAGTCTGACTGAAGCTTCACGGAGGTGGGAAGAGATGAGCAAACATGCATTGCCTACTACTCCATCTCCTTCGGATACCAATAAGATCATGGATTCTGGTAGGTCCTGGATGATTGACAGCAAACAATGCGAAATAAATCTGAATACCAAAGCTTTGTTATTTTATTTTATGAGCCTTGAAATGAAATGAAATGACTCGCTGGTTGTACCAGGGTGCCACTAAAACTTAGAGGAATCCCCGGTGGTTAGGGGTACTGTTGTGGGTATAGTCGTTAGTGTATTTAGCGCTGATACATAAAAAACATAACTGACAAATATATAAATAAAGCCTTCACACCATTGCACCAGGAAGGACGTCAAAAATAAATGGATAACTGTAAGAGCCAAGTCGCTATCCACGCTCTCTGTACGTCGAAGGCTTTCTAGAATGAATTACATTTGCATCCGGTCCATGTGATTGACATTTGCAATGCATCGCTGCCACAATCTGTTCGTGATGGCGGGCTTAATTGCCAAACACACTCAACTGTAATTATGACCTGTTTACTAATGCTTGCTGAACTAACATCATAAAGAAATAAATCATTCAACCAAATAAACTAAAGACTATTATGGAAATACAAACTAACACCAAAAACAAAAGCTTTCTAAATCAAAATATTGGTCAAGAACACATACTCTTCTAAAGGCACTTATAAGAAAATTTATTTTAAGCTTGTGTGATTGATTTAAGTTCTAATGCTCTGCACAAAATATTTCTAAACAATCAATCAATGGGCAGTAAAGACACCATAGAAAGGGTATGTCCTAAAATCCATCCTCTTCATCCTTATGTTCTTTGTCTAATTTTCTATAACGCAGGCTATTTGCGAATTAAATTGTGGCTATTTTGCTATCCGACAAGACAATCTCAATTTATTTATATACATTATCGAGGCGAAGTTTTCCTCGTGGACGTCCTACGTAGTTCTAATCGACTCATCTATAATTTAGGTCACCGCACCAATAATGTTGATCACAGACCGGATGTTATATATCGCGATTGTGGGTTAAACCGGTAGTTACGGCTGTTTCGTTGAAACATTAGATGCTTTAACTTCATCAAATATTTCAACGAACTCCATGTTATCCCTAATGATATTAACTAGCGACATTGCCAGCAATATTAGTGTTTAACATCAGCTATGTAACAGTAATAGTGATTTTAAAGTCAGTCTGATCGTTTCGCAAGTGAATGGTACCATACTTTTTGACAGGCTTACAGACAAAAATAAAAAGCAATGCTATTTTAATATAGATTATGTTGACAAACTGGCTGGAAATACCTTTATGCACTCCGATTAGACTTCAAATCTTATAGGGAGTGTTCACGAGAGAAAGGGAGGAGAAATTACACGCGAGATTCCACAGGGGTCGAACAGATATGAATGATTTTGCACCTACCTGATCTCCCGGCGCCGATTTCCTCAACGGCGACGAGCGCTGACATTAATGATCACGTGGGTGTGTATTTTGTATGTGTGTATAATTGTGAGTGTGTCTGTAACCTGCCAAGGCGTCCAAAGCTGCTGTCGGCCACGCCGGTCTTCTGTTCCACTCCAAAGGCACAGGAAAGTCCAAAACTGAAGCCACCACGTGGGCCGAGATAATCTAGCCGCGCTCTGACCTGCCGCACTTTGTTAGGGGACTACGATAAGGCCTCCAAAACGCGATGACTACTTCAATGTTAACACAAAACCAAATAACGCGTGGAATTACTGCACTTTCCCGACAAAACAATACAAAAAACCTACGAAGCAGGCTTCCTTTGCGAGCGTCACAAAACCTCGAGGATGACAGCAAGCTATCGATTCCCGTGACTACAGATAATCTAAATACTATATTGCTCCATGCTTAGGGAACGGCACAGGAAGCGCCCTCTCGTGAAGACGCGCCGCTTTCCTATAACTAGCGCATTAGTACGTCGGAAAGCTTGCAGATGGCGCGAATATGCCGCATCCGAGGTACCAATGCCTAGTACCAAATGGCGCAAACAGGGAGTGTGGGACTTTCTGGCAAACCAGAATACTCACTTAAACCCAGAGATAAGCCTCTACATCCATTAGTGGAGCACCAGATGTTCGGTTGACGCAATCTTCTCTGTTACTCCGAAGGATTCCTCTTAAAAAGAAGACTAGAGAAGCATAAATCCTCTTCTACCTCCCAATCTCCTGGACCGCAGTAGAGGAGCTTCCAAAGAGTTTTCTGTCTCTAATGTGCCTCCTTCAGGTAACCTAATTCACGGACTAGATTCATCATTCATCTGTGGCCTGCTAGTGGCATTGTCACCATAGTGGATCAAACTGTTTAACGTAAACAACCTGACAAAAATATTTAAATAAAAAAATTGTTGGTATAAATGTAGTAAGCAATCAAAAGCATTTAATAAAATCTTAAGATTATCGCTAAAAACCAAGGCATCTGTATCTGTTGAGAAGGGTTCAAGGTTTAGGCAAATACCTCCAGGTTTAGTGGACTGTATGGAGTTCGGGGCTTCTACCTTCGGTTCTTGAGGATACGGTTCCTCAATTGTCAACGCTTGCGTCATCCGTTGTTCGTGGCTTGGATTTTCAGGTTTAGTTTCTTCGGTAGTCAGTGTTCCTGGTTCAGGGATTGGTTTTTCAGAGTTCGTCACAGTTTGCGCTTAGTAGAATTTGACGACGCAAACACTAAGGGAGGCCTTTCATACAACTTTCTATCTATTATTATTAAACATTAATTTAGACATGCTAATTTTATGGAAACTAATTTGCAAAACTATTAGTTTACAATGAAATTGTGATCAAATGAAAAACCTTTCTTTCTCAATTTAATAGATTATAATCATCTTTTCAAGTTCGAAATCATTTCTTTACACTAGGAGTGGATGATTGTTGTTATTAACAAGTAGTTTAGCTTTAAGTAAGAATTTACTGTATTTTGTTTTTACTTGTTCTTATGTCGTTAACAGAAAGTTTTCCTCGTCCTATGTAGTTCTAATCGCCACATCTATAATTTAGGTCATCGCACCAATAATGTTCATCACAGACCGGATGTTCGATATCGCGATTGTGGGTTAAACCGGTAGTTAAAGCTCTTTCGGTGAAACATTACGTGCCGTATCTTCGTCAAGCGAACCATTAAATATTCCAACGGAGCTTGACCTATCATAGATAAGGCTTCTGCGTCAGAATTTCCACTTTTACGTGCATTAACTGTTATCTAAGCCTTATCTAGAAGTAATTCTTGTAAGACTCAAACAATATTGTCTTTCTGCAAAATTTGATCTTACAAATTTGAAAAGATATTGAGTTTGAAAGAATTAAATTTCCTTTTTTTCTTTACGTGTAAGAGTGCTTACTAAACTATGTATTACTTAAACTTAAGTTAGGGAATTCCAAGATTAATTGTGATATCTTAGCATATATGAATCTAATTTTTTTAAATGTTTTTGTTACTATATTACTGAATAAGTTATCGCCAATTGTTTCTCATTCCTTTTAATAAAAATCTATATCAGATGCTTTATACCTAATATACTCTTTAATGTTATATAAACAAAAGAGAGTCACCAGTTATTTGTCATATAATTAATTCATTCCCGAATTATAAACTAATCTTTTTCAAGAAAATTTATTACCAGTCTTGTTGGCGCATTGGTAAAAGCATCACTCCCCTAGCTGAGGTTTTGGGTCAAATTCCCAGCAGCTCAAATATTAGGAAATTAATTTTTGTAATGTATTTGTTTCTGGACTAGTGCGAGCTTTTGACCGTAGCACCCTACTGAAAAATACTTGCCGCCTACATACATAGCATCATGCCTCATTCCCATAGGGGTAGGCAAAGACCACGTCCTTCCACTTGCCACGATTCTTGCATATCTCCTTCACTTCTTCTCATTCTCATTAAACCTTTCATACAAGTTCTTTGATTTAGAGTATTCTTGATTTGGTTTTTATTTAAAATGTCCTGGATTTGGTACAGGAACGTTCGCCTTGGTCTTACCCATTCAACTTTACCATTCACTCTTGACTTATAAATCCTTTTAGTCAGTCTCCCCTCATTCATTCTCTCTACGTGAACAAACTTGATGGTTAGATAACCATACCTTTCTCAATTTTAGTCACTACATCTTTTGAGCTATGAAGTTCTTTCCACGGACCGCCATTATATGCCGAGGTTAATTCTCCAGGAAATTAAAAAGTATCCTAATTTCAATCGCGAAGATGGTTTCAAGCTGGCTGATACGTGGAATCCAGTGGTGAAGTTTTGCCAAATGAACAAACGACGCAATTTTTCAAAATTAAAATGTGACGTTGTGCGTGTAGTATGCCGAAAAGTGGATGTGGGTGCCGTGATTAATAAAAGGATCAGACGTAGGGTAGACAGTGTCTGCCCTTGACGGCTTGACACAACCGCCCACAGCAGCAACGTCGTGACCACGATCCATGCAACTGGGTCGAAATATGAACAAAATCAAAAAACTACATCTTCTTTTACATCACAACGTTCTCTTATCACACTATTTCTTACTTTGTCACTCAGTTTCAATCCACTCATACTTCTCAACGCTCTAATTTCTACCGCATTTATTTTACTTTTATGCTTCTTAAGTTATACCCAACTTTCACTACCATACATAAGTCTAGCCCTTTGAGACACCATCTGACTATTCATAAAGGCGTGCAGAGCACCATTTACCATATTTCCTGTATTCACTCTCCTTTCAATATCGCTTTCACATGTTCCATCTTTTGTGTTGGGGAGGGATTCAGGTTCAGACGAATCCCTCCGGGTTCAGTGGACTGTATTGGTTCAGGTGCTTTGATCTTGTGGGTTCAGTTCGTCAATGGTCAGGTTGATAACGTCGGTCTTGCAGTTCTTCGTTGCTTGATGCCAGGTCTTCAGGGTTCGGTCGTCCGTGTTCGTGTTTGGGTCGTTCAGTTCTTGCGGGTTCGGATGTTCAGTTGGTCGTGGTTCTGGTTTGATGGTCACATGTCGCGCTTAGTACTGAGATCTACTCCTAGCTCGGGAGTCTAAGGCGAAATGTGTCCGATCGAATCATGGGAGTGCCCTTTTATACAAATCTCCCACCCGATAACCACATGCGGTCGGGCGAGCGGGAGAAAGGGCAATCGCGGGTGCTGAGGTAGGTTCGGGAGGGGGGTGGCCGGCGGTTGACCAATCAGAATTAGTCACCGCCGGCGACTTGCTAGGTTCGCTGCTCCCGTCCGCAACATTTTGTAAATTTAGATCCCAAGTATACAAATTCTTTCACCTCTTCCACTTGTTCCCCATCTATCAAAATATTGCCATTCATCATAATTTATCATCATCATCATCTTTCAAATAAATAGCCGCCTGACAATAGATATTCTGGTTCGGTACTTTATAGAATAGATTACCCCTTACCAGATTAACGCATTTCCATCTTAGACTGTATCATAGCACCATTTCTCTTGTTAAATTTGTCTTTGTTTAATAATTAATATTCAAAGATTTAAAATGTTTACAATTAACACAATATTGTATATAAAAGCAACTAAAAATACAAATCACAAACTATCCTAATTGGAAGTCACAGTATGATTTCAAGGGTTGACTGGTCTCAATTACCTTCTGTTAAATATAATGGAGCCATTATACCGTACTGTCCACATGTTAGAAATCTTGGATTGTATCTAGACAACACATTGTCGTGGACAGAACAAATAAAAGAAATTAGTAAGAGAACATTTGCTTCACTTAGCTCTTTGCGACGCCTGCGATCTTTTTTACCAATTCCGACCAAGATTACGTTAGCACAATCTCTCCTTCTCTCCATTCTTGACTACGCTGACGCAAGTTACATAGATTTAACTGAAGACCAGCTTAACAAACTTGAGCGAATTCAAAATCTCTCTATTCGTTTCATATTTGGTCTTCGCAAATATGACCATGTTTCAGAATTTCGTGCTAAGCTCAAGTGGCTTCCCATACGTTTTCGCCGGAATTTACACATACTTTCTCTTCTGTACTGTGTGTTGTTTTATCCTAACGGTCCTCCTTATCTCAAAGAAAAATTTAGGTTT
>JACTOM010000904.1:2481133-2523531 GCA_015832385.1 Elymnias hypermnestra | reverse complement strand
TCCATGAGAAAACCGGATAAGTCTTAAATCTGCATAAGCATGTGCGCGACAAATGGACGAATTACTCAAGATCGTCAACCAATTTCTATGATTTTTTTATTGGAAAGGACTTCAATGGTTGTTTTGTGATAGTTTGGTTGAGTTCTGATAATGGATTCCATGAAAAAGTGACGGTTCTCTTCAATTCTTAGGAGCAAATGAACGATACTCGACAGAATCTTTTATAGTCTATCCAGATATTTGAGTTGCCTACCGTAACTTCGGTATGGTCAAGTGCTACTCGTAGTTAAATATGAAGATCAAAGGATCTCCTCAACGGCTTACAGTAAGGGTGCGGTTTATGACAGAAAATATAAGTGTCTGTGATCAAATAGCAATGAGCTTACGTTTGTTGCTGCATTGCAACTCGTTTACTTCAGATTCACTAAAAATAAAAAAATAAAAAAAAATTAACAAAAAAGACCCGCCTTCAAAATAGACTTACAAATATATTAATATGCTCTTAAAAGTAAGAAATAATTGCGTATTCTTTTATAGTGTTCTTCGTATTGTTATATTTGGAGTCGGTTCCAAATATCCAAGTCGGAGTCCAAATATAAGAATACGAAGAACACTATAGAAGAATACGCAATTATTTCTTACTTTTTAGAGCATATTAATATATTTGTAAGTCTATTTTGAAGGCGGTTCTTTTTTTGTTAAAATTTTTATTTATGTAACTACTATTGCATTTGATTCCCGGTTTCACCCATTTAAAGTGTCGTGGTGAAATGATTATATAACAACGTAATATTGCGTTTGACACCCGATTTTTCCCATATTAAGGCCCCGTAGATAAATGGTTAAACATAACTAATGTTTCATTTGATTCCCGATTTTTGTTATTTAAAGTGTTTCTAAATTTATCTAATATTTTAAACTAGAACTTCCAGATTAAACTACCAAATTACTATAATATAGTAAAGGATTTTCCTCTTATATAATTCCTCTGTTGGAATTTAATACATGTTAATATATGTCCGAAGTGAATTTGTTTATACAGAGGCTTACATCAAAGTCCCTCCATCAAAGGCACTGATAAAAGCTTTGGAAATCTGAAAGGCAATAGTGGATTACATATTCTCAAGCAAAGGATCTGAAGCCATTCTAGTTATCATTATAATACGGTCGCTTATACTACACTAATATTATAAGTACAATAGTGAGTTTTTGTTACATTTTGAAGACAGAATCACTGGATTTATTGTGATTAATCTAGTTGGCCTGAACAGGGAGATTTTTCTAGAAAAGCCCCATTTATGAGTTTCAATTTAATGAAGTAATTATGAAAAGAGCTACTTTCTTTATATTGTTTTAATCATAAACTAAGAAGTATAAAAGAAGATGTAGTGACTAAAGTTGAGAAAGGTATCCTTTGAGCACGTAGAGAGAATGAATGAAAGTAGACTGACAAAAAGGATTTATGAGTCAATGCGAAAGTTGGAAGGAGAAGAACAAGGAGAACGACATGTTAAATAAGGGCCAGGTCAAGAGTACTCTAAACCGACGAACTTGTATGAAAGGTTTAATGAGAATGAAAGAAGCGAGTGAGATATGCAAGGAACGTGGCAAGTGGAAGGATGTGGTGATGAATATTTTAGTATTCACGTTCGGATCACGCGTATTTTTTTTTTATAATTAAGGCCAGAAATGTTAATTTTAGTATAGATAGAGATGACACCTTGGATACGATTATAACCAACTATTATTAATTGATTGCAAGTTACAATCATCATCATTTCTGTATACTTTATTGCTGAAGGTTGTGCCTGCGCTGATATGCATTAGAAGCTGCATGGATGAACTTCTTCCATCTCTCTTTATTCTTCGGCTTCTTTTAGGGCTGTTGGAACTCTCGTTAAACTCTCTGGTTGGTCCGACCAACAGCTAGTCTTTTCTCTTCAAGTCTTCCTACAGGTTAACTGGTTATCTTCAGATGATAACACCTACATAGTAGAGTACTGTTCTGTTGTCTTTTTAGTTGTAATCTTAGTAAAGTATTGTAAATTAGAAAAGAAACTTCCTTTTAATTTAGCATTATTTCTATTAAATTATAAACCTTTAATTCGTGGTCTCAAACATAACAATAAAAACAGTAAAGTCTTTAACATATGTAAATAAGGACCCCCAGGAGTATTTTAATCTTAAGTTAAGATTGTGAAACAGTCAAGAAAAATTCAGGAACATAAAACATCTTGTTATTAAAAAGGTAGTCGAGTTGGAAGACACGTGGATATTGCGAATGATATATTACTTGGGGAACTCGAACGTTTCGTTAAGAATTTCAAATATAACCTCTGATATTGTGTTTAAAAATTGATTTAAGACCTACTAGCCTAGTGATTAGACGAGCAGATTGTTACTAAAAGAGCTGCACGATCAAATACTGGACAAGCACTCACTTTTTTTTAACAAAACTTACCTAATCTAATCAGGGCCTCTAGACAAGTTACTTTCGAAGATTCGTAACGCTCAAAAAATGTATGGGAATGACGTTTCTTATCGAAACCAATCGAAAAATTAAACGTCATTCCCATACTTTTTTTGAGCGTTAGCAATCTTCGAAAGTAACTTGTCTACGAGCCCTGGTTGTCTGGCAGAAATCGCTACTT
Source organism: Elymnias hypermnestra (assembly GCA_015832385.1). Taxonomy (NCBI): domain Eukaryota; kingdom Metazoa; phylum Arthropoda; class Insecta; order Lepidoptera; family Nymphalidae; genus Elymnias; species Elymnias hypermnestra. The sequence goes on along the minus strand of JACTOM010000904.1, from coordinate 2,520,880 downwards.
AGCGATAAGCCCACCTTTTTGTACTCTATAATTAAGGTATTACACAATAAAGTGTATTTCCTTTAATCTCTTTCTAATTTCTCTTTATTATAACCTTATTTTCTTATCTATCTTTAGCAAAGTAACGTTTAATCTTCATATGAAGCATTATTTAAAAAAAACTACTGTTTCGAATTGAAAAATAATAATATATGTCGGAGAATCAGAGAGAAAGGCGAAGCATAAAGTACAGGAGCGCAGACGTCGACGTCGACATCGTTATTAATTGGATCCATTATTTAATTTCTTATTCTGTGGGCGTTCTAGGGTAATGTTGGTGCAATCAAACACTTTATTAATTAACTCGGATTATAATGTTCAATCACTTAATGTTCCCGATATCAATTTACACAAACTCATTAACACTAATAGCTAGGAACGCGACAGTTTCAATAGTCGACCACTCCGGCCGACCGCCACTCGAGAACTGCCGAGAGACTGGCCGGACCGTCACTTATTGACTCTGCCCCCACGCCGACATAAAGATGGCACCAGCGTTCCACAGACTATTACACACGAACCAGCGATCCACAGCCTCTTGCACTCCGACATATATATATTCAAATGAAAATTAAAATAAATCTGTATTAAAATAGGCTTTTGATTCGTCAAATGTCTTTTTTTCTATATATTTAAGATGGAGGGTGATGTTAAACAATGATTATCGAATCTAAGGTTACTATATATCCTCTGCATCTTGATATGAGAGCAACCCAGACATATAGTCAATTTTACATCTCATTACGACCAATAGGAGTGGGGTGTCAATGAAAAAGCTTAGTAAAATAGAAAAAACTTATTCCTTTCGTAAGCTTTCGTTGCATCTGAAAGTTGAAGTAACGAATTACTCGTCTTATCAAATAAAAAATGGATTAGGTGTGTTTCATAATTATGTAATAGATTGAACTATGAAACCTTATATCACATGTATTCTTGTCCAGATATGTCCCTGGTTCGAATCCTGGGCAAGCAACACTAAGTTGTTTTTATTTTTTTTATAAAAAAGGAATTTACGTGTTTGATTGTTTCTTTCAATTAATCATAGTGCCTTTTAATGAGTATGACTTCAGGAGTAAAATTGTATATGCAGGTTTCCTTTGGAGGTCTTCCTATGGAAGTCTTCTTCCGGTGATCTTCCTCTCGATGTTTTCCTTTCGAGGTTTTCCTCTGGGTACCTTCCTCTGAATGTCTCCCTCTGAAGGTCTTCCTTTCGAGGTCTTCCTCTGGATGTCTTCCTTTGGAGGTCTTCCTCTGGAGATTTTCCTCTGAATGTCTTCCTCTAGAGGTCTTCCTGTCAAGGTCTTCTACAGGAAATCTTTCTCTTTAGATCTTCTTCTGGAAGTCTTCCTCTGGATGTCTTCCTTTGAAGGTCTACCTGTGGAGGGCTTCCTCTGGAGGTTTTCCTCTGGAGGTCTTCCTCTGGATGTCGTCCTCTAGTGGACTTCCTGTGGAGGTCTTCGTCTCGAGGTCTTCCTCTGGAGTTATTCCGTGGTATTTCAAGTCTGCTAATCCGAAGTGGAGCAGCGTGGTGGATGTATTGCACTGAAAACCCTTTCTCCTACGTGGGATGAGGACTATGCCCAGCAGATGGACAATAATAGACTGCTACTTACCTTTCAAATGTAATTTAATTCTTTTTTTGTATTTACTATCGGAAATATCAAACATTAACTGGAACTTATAAACTGTATATTTATGTATAAAAAAGACGCAAAGCGTTCATATAAAATGTAAAGGTATGTGTTAACTGTGTTAACTTCTTAACAAAGTGTTTACATTTTTCACACCTATTTCTTTATGTAGAATACTTGTTTTAAAATACTGAAATAAATCAAATAATGTTATTTAAAGGAAAACAAGTATTTGCCTGCGGCGGACATGTTGAGAAAGCTTTGCGAGGGATTCAAATGGCGAGGGAAAATCGATTAAGGAAACCATATAGTATAAGCAATATTTAAAATGCATTATATCTATTTTTGGTCCGTTTTTAGTTTTATTACTTGGCTATCATTTCATCTGAAGGTAATTGACTTGATATTTTAAGATATAATGTAATGAAATGTTTGACGGCATCGCTGGTGCAGTGGTTTGAATACTAGCTTTGTCAGCAAATGAGAGGTTTCAGCAGCGACTAGCTACCACTCTCCCAGCAAAGACGTACCATCAAGCAAAGAGATATGTGTGCTGTTACGATGTTGTTTAGAAACCATAAGAGGTGAATTTCCATCAGATTAGTATGCCTCCATCTTAAACTCCAACATCAGGTGTGATCATAATCAATCGTTAACCTGTCAGCAATCTATAAAATACATCAGGTATAGCTGGCTTAATAATTCTAGTAGCCATTTAGTCAGAAGAGATGTATGAATTCTCGTTCAAAAAAAGCACCGCTGAATTACATGCTTGATTGTTAATTTTCAATTCATTAAGTAAGTAAATAAGTAGCAGCCCATTAACGTCCCACTACTGGGCACAGGCCTCCTCACTCCGAGGAGCGAGGGTTTTTAGAGCGTAGACCCACCACGCTGCTCTACTGCGGATTGGCAGGCATAGTACACAAGTGCACTCTCTATTCCTTCACTCTCATAGTCCGATGTGACGGGAATCCGACACGATCGAAGAGAGGTCAGGCACTTCAGGCGTTCAATCCATTATTGTGCTTTATCCTGAAGGAAAACATCATAATGACAATTTATGGATACCCTGGGAGTAATTCTGACGGATGTGTAGCCTGTTAACCTTAAATAAAGCAATGTGGTGGGTCTATGCCCTAAAAACTCGCTCTCTTACAATTAAGGACGCCTGTACTCATCTGTGGGATAGTAATAGCTAATTACTATAACTCTTTCGCTTTCTTAATATATCAAAGGCAACTTTATTCCAGCTAGCGTCACAAAGATAAACGTCACGACTAAAACTCATTCAATACCTACTAACATAAGTGCCTAACGCTTGTAGATACGTTTCCTCTTCAATAAACAAAACATATTACGTTAAAAGGAACCCACGCTGAAGGTAAGGTCGATATTTTGGAAATACTTCATAAACTTTGTAACGAGGTTCATTATATTAACGACCTTTGACTTATTATAGAAAGTGCCAAGTTTCTCTCATCTGAATATGCTTCGGGGCCTCTGAAGTTGAAACGTTCAATTAGCTGTTTGGATATTGCTTGGATAATTTGGAATCAAATGACCTGGCTGGAGTATAGGAAGAGCTGCTGGTCTTCATTTTGATGCTAGTAAATTGTTGGAGACCTACTGGAGCGGCAGCGCAGAGGATGCCACCGTCCATGTGAGCGGGGGTTGAATTTAGTGGACGGTTAGATGTAATGAAGAAGAATTTTGAATTTAGTGAGGTGTCTGCGTAAGGGCTGATATTGATGGAGGGGGAAATGAATCGCGTGCTCACTACTTCGATAGTCCATGCGGTTATTATATCTTCTAGACGAAGATACGAGCGGAATTGTCAGCGGTAGATGGAACACGACTCGTCGCTGCGGATGCGTAAGCGAGAATATGCATGCGATGGAAAAGGTAGGGTACTTTGGGAAAAGGAAACATTTTTACGTGGCACCGTCAAGACTTAAACCAAAAAACTGCCAAAAGTGGTGTCACCACCTACTAATTCACTAAGACACAACAGATCCCTCCAGGGGATCATCTTGCGTGTTCCTCCCTCGTGTTACAGATTTTTCTGTATCTCTGAGTACGATGTGATGTGGCGGCATTTAATCACCTCATTGAAGCGACATATGGGAATGTGAAACTCACCAACGAGCCAGCCCGTAAATGGAGAACCTAAGGTTCATTTCGTGTATTCATTTCTACCCCTCGAATGAAATAGGCTTACAAACTCTTTACAAGTGCAGTTACATAAACCTCCGTCTCTTGTTTCTTACTACCATCGGTTCCGGATGATTTCGGCTGAGGTTTCATTTTGGTAGGAGCATGTGCTAAATACGCTACCTAAAAAAGGAGTAAAAATGGGCATTCATTTTATTCTCCCTCTTTGGCTCATAATCGCAGAAGAAGGCCACTCTCGTCCACCATCTCTGATTCGTGAACAACTTGTAGACTATTTGAGCTTACGATAGTAAAAAACGAGTAAAGGTTTCTTTATAATTATTTTCTGATTACATTAAATATTACAGGAGCTATAGGAGATGGTAAATATTATGAATGAAGCTTTGAAACGGAATGAAAATGAATGTAAACAAAATGAAAGCTATGATTTTTGAAACAGATGAATCTATGATGAATGGCAATATTTTGATAGATGGGGAACAAGTGGAAGTGGTGAAAGAATTTCTGTACTTTGGATCTAAATTTACAACTGATGGAACATGTGAAAGTGATATTAAAAGGAGAGTGAATGCAGGGAATATGGTAAATGGTGCTCTGAACGCCTTTATGAATAGCCAGATGGTGTCTCAAAGGGCCAGACTGGCTGTGCATGCAGGTAAGTTGGGTATGACAGAAGAATCACGAAAGTAAAATAAATTCGGTAGAGATGAGAGCGTTGAGAAGTATGAGTGGAGTAAAACTGAGTGACAGAGCAAGAAATAGTGTGATAAGAGAAAGTTGTGGTTTAAAAGAAGATGTAGTGGCTAAAATTGAGAAAAGTATGCTTAGATGGTTTTGGCACGTATGCGGTACGATTTATGCGACAAGAATGAATGGGAAAATTGGAAGGGGAAGACCAAGGACATTTTAAATTAGGGCCAGATCAAGTGTATTCTGAACCGATGAACTTGTATAAAAGGTTAAATGAGAATGACAGAAGCGAAGGAGATTGCAAGGATCGTGGCAAGTGGAAGGACGTGGTCTCTGCCTATCCCTATGAGAATGAGGCGTGGTGCTATGTATTTATGTAGGTATAAAATATTAAGAACTCTTCTAATATACAAATTATTTCAAAAAACATAAATGAGGTATATGAAATCCCTCAGTTCGGAGCTAGATTAAGAATATTGGTAATACCGCTACATAATAAATGCTTATTTTTTCTTACAGTCCTCTAATCTTAGAAACCCGCAGTGCAATATTACGACTAAGCTGTAAGAAGCATGTAAATCCCTGTTTCACAAACATAATACCATTCAACTACCCGCAAACTCAAATGTTTCGGGGAGACGTCTAAATCCCTTCATTGTAATAAGGGCTCGCTCCCTGCAAATAGGATGTTACGTAATAAAAAGGCATTTGAACTTAAGAGGCTCACGTTGAATGTATCGTAACACTATTTCACTTTCAAAGGAACTTAATGGAGCAATATTTGTTATTTATATAAAGCTTCTCACATAAAAGTTATTTAATAGCCGACATGAACTTTATAGAGATGTCAGTTTCATCACGCATGTTATATTTACTAGCTAAACCCGGATTTATTTATGCAAACTGCACACAGACTACGTTACTTTTAACTTTAACATATTCGACAATGGTTTACTTATTATAATATAGAATACTAGCTGTACCTGCAAGGCACAGCTAGTATTCTGGTGCACTGGTGCAAGTATTCCCTTCGCTGGAAGAGGTCCAGGGTTTGATTTACAACAGGGCATTGTATATTATTATTTGCCTCAGACTATGAGACAGCAAAAAAGGCTCTTTATTTTGATACGATAGTGTCCAGATTTCTATTACGATAGTTACCATTCTAGCAGCAAAAAATTAACGGCAAATTCGATACGATTCTGCCTAGAGAAAAAACCTCAGTTACTCACAGAGGCCCTGGATTTAAAAAGATGGCAGATTTAGGACATAGCATTCTATACTGAGTCTAGGAGTCTTCGGCTATAACTAGTTACCACCCTACTAGGAAAAAAGGCCTCAAAATTATTTCTAGAATTCATAAAAGGCAAATAATCTATTAGGTAGGCTTGCTTCTTAAACTATATCATCACATACATTAGATACAACTCCTGAACAAGTAAGTATATCGAAAAGATGTTGTTTTATTAAATCTTTCCATTGGCAATGAATCTAGCATCGGTTATGATGGTTATTTCTTAACTAAGTAATTATTTTTTGGACCGCAGTTTTATTTAAAGGTATTTCTAATGGCTTCTAACGTATCAGAATCGGATATCTTAAATCGCGTAACTGACAGACAAGTGTAGTGAACTAAAGAGAATGATAGTCTTATTCTACATCTTAATAATGCAGAATGCGAAATCGAATAAGAACGAAAAACAGACAAAGCAAATGTTCACGAGCAATCTTCACAAGAACCTCAATAAAAAGCTCGTAAATAAGTATATCTAAGAGATAGCCAAAGCTCATCACCAAAGACTTGACCATAACATGAATCCTGAAGCTGCTAAACTTCTGGATGTTAACCAAATAAAGATCAGACTTAAAAGAACAAAACCTGTTGAGTAAATGAAAGTGAAGTGACACAGTAAAGTGTATATACCACATCTTTATGCAAGAACTCAGAGTGTAAGAAACATTAGACGTAAACTAACAAATTCATTGTAGTTTATACTTAGATACGATAAGTAAGTGTTAAGTAGTTTATGTAAAGTATTATTACTAATTATTCTATAAGATGGATTGAAAGCTTTTGTTATAAAGCTACTGAAGGTTGTTTCGACATCGTCGCTATCGTCTTTGTCGTCGTCATTTTCATCGTCGTCTTCATTGCCATCTTCGTCGTCGTCGTCATTACGACAAGGATTTACAACGTTTATAACTATAATAAAAATAATGAAAAAACTTCTTTAAAGTCTATGTGAAACTACATTTAAACTTAGTCTGATTCGTGACAAACTTTGATTTGAATTCCGTTTAAAGTTTGTTTAAAACTCAATCTAATACCCCACAAGTAAGTTTGCTGTGAAACTGATTGGAATTTGAAATAGTTCTTTTAAATCAAATGTAAAATTTATTCAACATAGATTTTATCGTAATTTGAAATGTCGTCGTCGTCGTCGTCGCTTCAACCGTTGGACGTCCACTGCTGGACATAGGTCTCACGTAATGACGTCCAAAAGGCCCGATCTTGCGCCGCCTGGCTCCAGCGGCTACTGGGGACGTTCTTTATGTCGTCGGTCCACCTTGAGGGGGGGCTCCCCTACACTGCGCCGCCCGGTACGGGACTGGGGGCCATTGCTGCCTTATTGTGATCATTCGTGGATTTGCCATAATCACTACGCTTGGCAGGCGGGTTGGTGATCGCAGTGCTGACCCTATCGCACCGATAACGCTGCTGCCCGTTATCGGTCTGTGGCATTTAGGCCAGCGGAGAATGGTTATACCGCCATTTATCGGTGGGATGTTATAAAAAGGAAGTGTCGGTAATTCAAGAAAAGGAGTTACGTAGGGTATTTGGGTTGGGATTAGGACATTACTGCCGCGGAGAGGATAGTGTAGAGCGGTAGTAACAGCTTGAGATACCCGGGGTCGCTTACCCGCGTGCTTAGTTAGTAACTGGACAGATTATCTGACTAAGCACCCTCTGGGTATAATTTTGAAATATATTTTAAAGTTATAATTTTCAATGTACGAATTTATAAGTAAGGTAAAGTAAGCAGCCCATTATCATCCAACTGCTTTGTAAAGACCCTCTCTTTCATCAAAGAGAGGGTTTTTAGAGTGTTTTTAGAGTCTTAATTAACGAACTTGTATGAAAGGATCAATGAGAATGAAAGACGCGAAGGAGATATGCAAGGATCGTGGCAAGTGGAAGGACGTGGTCTCTGACTACAACGCGCTATGCGATGCTATGTATATCTAATTTGTCTAAGTCTAGCCTGGTGGGAGGCTTTGGCCGTGGTTAGTTACCTACCAGCAAAGATGTACGATCAAGGAAAAAGATTTGTATTCCGGTATGGTGCTGTGTAAAACTCTAAGAGGTAATTTGCCTCTTGTCCGATTAGCGTGCTTCCATCTTAGTTGCATCATCATATACCATCAGGTGTGATCACAGTCTGTCAGCAATAAAAAACAAAGTTAAGATATAACAAAATGACTTCCCAAACAACTTGTTTTCATATCCACTTCTGTATATTACATAGGAATAAGCCTTTTAACTCGAGGCCCATTTTCGCGACAAAAAGCGATGTAATTTCGGAATAAAGAAAATGTACGACACTTTTCCGACGTTGAAAAGATAAAATTGGAAAGCTAAAATATCCGAAAGCCGTTCACAAATAGAGTTTTTGAAGTGTTTCCTTGAAAGTTATTCTGAAAACCATATCACTACACTGTGTTTTAATCACACAGTATACGCACACACACTTTTATTCACTCCACTATTTAAATATACACAACTTGGACTATACTAATAATTAGTTCATTATTTGAATTAATACAATTTAACATTACTTCTCTCAAAACAACTACTTCACGAGACACAGCTCGAAAGACTATATTGACAAAATGGTTCCGTTCGTTAAAATTACCACGCATTGCATAACATTTCGAAATGTTCACAATGTTTTGGGTATTTTTAAGTGTTGCCATTATATTACTCAATAACTCCCAACCTTTTAGAGCTATCAGTGTTGTCACCCAACTATCTATAGTATAACAACTGGCACGTACGCACATGCTCTTTCTCTCCGCCTCTCAACCCCACTCTTTCTCTCTCGCTCTCTTCGTTTCTCTCTCACTATCTCTCTTGCTCATTCTCTCTCTCTCTCTCTCTCTCTCAGAAACATTTTTATAATAAGACACGATTTAATATATAATCCGCAATTAGCTATAAGTACAGGTACTTAGGTAATACTTGTTTGATTTAAGACCCGTATTTCATTTTCCGTATTTTATTTACAATTGTTGTAATTTTTGTGTTTGTCTACTAAATAAATAAATAAATTTGCGTATTCATATCTACAGAAATTGTAGCTTTCGTGTTTAGTTATTAAATTAGTTAATTCTGTACAGTTTTTTATTAACAGAAATAGAAATCTTTGTCGCCTGAGAAATAGATAAAGAGACGCGTTTTTTTTCCATTAAAAGGATTGTAATCAAAGCTTTGTATATGAAATAAGTAAATGGCAATTCACGGTTATTATTTACAATATTTTTATAAATTTTTTTGTTAGCCGACTAAAAAGATAGAGATTTGGGTTTTTTTTAGTATTGTTACGCTAGGTAGGTCCAATTTCGAGAAGGAGGTCTACCCCCGAATCCAACTCGGTTGGGCAGCGTTCGGGAAAATACGCCAGATATTTTTGTCCGTTATCCCTCAGTGCCTGATAACCAAAGTCTTCGAACAGTGCCTGTTGCCAGTGATGAGCTACGGCTCCGAGGCGTGGTTGCTGACTATGGGCCTCATGCGGAAATTCAGAGTCACTCAGCGTGCGATGGAGAGGGCTCGGAATTTGTTTACGTCTAATCAGAAATGAAGAGATCTGTAATAGAACCAAAGTCACTGACATAGCCCTACAAATCGCGAACCTTAAGTGGCAATGAGCGGGGCACATAGTCCGAATGACCGATGGACGTTGAAGGCAGAAGGTTCTGGAGTAGCGACCCCGCACCGGACGGCGCAGTGTAGGCAGACCCTTACAAGGATGACCAATCATATAAAGAAGGTTGCTGGTAACCGCTGGAGCCAGGCGCAAAATAGGGCCTTGTGGTCATCATTTCGTGAGATCTATGTTTAGCAGTGGACGTCCATTGGTTGAAGCGACGACGACGACGATATGTCGGAGAATAAGAAAAAAGGAGAACATAAAGCATAGGGCCGTAAGTTTCTCCGCCGGCATCTTCATTAATGGCATCCATATTCATATCAATCAATCATAAATCACATCAATTTCCATACTGTGGTCGTTGGTGGGTAATTGGTGCAATCTAACACTTTATTAATTAACTCAGATTATAATGTCCAATCACTTTATGTAACCGATGACAATTTACACAAAAACATTAACAATAATAGCTAGGAACGCGACAGTTTCAACAGTTGACCGTTCTGGGGACCGTCACCCGAGAACTAGCGAGTCCGCCGCCGGCTCACGGCACTCTATCCCACGCCTATAGATGGAGCCAGCGTTCCACAGACTACCGCTCTCCGACATATAATTAATTTTACAGTACAGATTTGTACAATATAGAATATATTTATTTTCTTTTTTAAATATATTAAAGCTTGGGTTATGAGAAAAAATAGGTGTTAATAAATAATATTTTTAAAAATGGCTGTACATTTCTCACGTGAGCCTGACTGACCTCCATCACGGGAGTGATGATTAATCTTAAGGAGGAAATGACGATCGTCGTAATAACGAAGTAAATCACGTTAATCTCCCTAAAATAAAAGCGGCTTCTGAAAAATTCTACTTCCTGTTATAATTTGTTTATCCATGACAGTAATTTATTACGTTATAACAGCTTTCGTCTAAATAAATCTTGATTACTATGCTACAAACATTCGCTTATTAAATCTCTGATATCTTTAAAGATATCCATTTTAATGGAATGCTATAAAGAGCAGTTTTGATCTACATGAGATATCCTACGTATGTTATGTATTTAATTGGATGAGGAATAATACAGTATTATATAAAATACCTTAATAAATAACTCTTATTTATTGTAATATTTGAAAGATAAAAACGGTTGCTGTGGGTTATCCTTTAGAGATAAATATATACTATCCAGCATTTTTTATAGATCATTTTATGATATATGATAATTCTTTAATACTTTATTTAAATCTATTTTGTAAGGTTTAGCCAGCGTTTGCAATTTAAGCGCACAAAAATGAGTTTTTGACAACATTATATGACAAATCTTTAAATTTTACGGTTTTTCTTTATTATAATATGTATGTATTATACATTTAAACCTTTCTATTGAATCTGTCTATTTATTGCTGAAAACTGTATTAAAATCCGTTGACTTGTCTAATAGATATAAGCAAACATACAACGGAAGTGTCTTCATTTTATACTATTTGAATACAGACAATATAATAGAAATTTTTTGTTAGGTCATCAACAAGTCTTTGATTTTTCGGCTTTTTTGTAATAACAATATTGATGTTTTATACATTAAAACCTTCCTCTTATTTCTCTCCATTCAATAGTTTGTTTTATGAGTTCAAGTCTATTTGAAGTTCGCCAAAATTTAAGTTGTTTAAAAGTGCATTAGATAAAAAAAAGATTGCGCAATTTACGACATGATAAAAAGGCTATCAAAAGTGAAAATAAAGGCAAAACTATATCAGATAAAAAACCCATAACTTCAAAGGAAGTAAAGCTTTATTTTTCTAGTGTAAAGTTCAAATTAGCTTAACTTTTTCTATAGAAAAGGTTTGCCAGATTAGGGACATCCTGTAAACTGATATTTAGATAACCATTTGATTTTGCGGTTAATTATCTATACTTACTAACTAGATGTTGAAATTCGACTGTAATTCGGACTATTTATACATTTTTTCAAGTTAAACCTTTTTTACCCACGCTTGACTTGAGGATTAAGCTGGCATGTTCACCAGCTTACTGTTAATACGAAAAGTGTAGAAATTGAAAGAGAGAGAATTACGTTTCGTACCTGCTTCTGATCTCTCTCTGGTCGTGTTGGATTATTGTCGTAATAGACTATGGGAATGAAAGAATACACACTTGTGTACTTGCTTGCAAACCCGTCGTAGAGCTGCGTGATGGGTCTATACTCTATAAACCCTCTCTACTTTGAGTTAGAAGCCCGTTCCTAGCAGTGGGCCATTAATGGGTAGCTGCTTATCTTACCTCACTTACCTGCTATCCCGCAAATCCATTCAACCAGCAGTGGAGTAGCGTGGTGGGTCTATACACTTACAACCCTCTCTTCTATGAGATAGAAGCTTGTGCCCAGCCGTGGGACGTTAATGGGCTGCTACTTACCATACCTTACTTGCCTGCCAACCCGCAATGCCTGTCAACCAAAAGAAAACAGGAAACCGTGACCATGCACTCCGTGGTGGTCACGTCAGAAGAGGTTACAGACACAAATGAAGTGGTTTTTGATGAGGTAAGGAAAGCAGTAAATCCAAGTGAGAGTGGAATCAAAATAGAAAAAATTAGGAAAGCAAAGGATAGGAAAATAATAATAGGCTGCGCCACAGAGCAGGACAGAAAGACCATAACAGAAAAAATAAAAAAGGCGGAGGCCTGCCTAAAAGTAGAAAAAATTAAAATTAAGGATCCCTTGGTTGTGCTACGGCACGTTATGGCGTATAACACTGACGAAAATATTATTATGGCCCTCTAAAATCAAAACAAAAAATTGTTCGAAAAATGCGCAGACCTTAGATACGAAGTCCGATTCCGAAGGCGGACTAGAAACCCTCACATGAACCAAGTAGTCCTTCGAGTCTCGCCAAACCTGTGGCAAGAAATGACTGCCGTGGGTGTGGCCCACGTGGACATGCAGAGAGTGGAGGTAGCTGATTACTCTCCCCTCATGCAGTGCTCACTCTGCCTGGGATACGGGCACGGCAGGCGATTCTGTAAACAAACGCAAGAACGGTGTGGACATTGTGGGGGAACACATAAGAGGTCCGACTGCGCGACCTGGCAAACCGGGGCGGAGCCGTCGTGCTGCAACTGCGTCGCTGCAAAGCGCGCAGACTCGCGGCATCACGCCTTCAGCCTCGATTGTCTTGAGCGACAGAAGTGGGAGACACTGGCAAAGGCCTCGGTGGCCTATTGTTAAGACGTCACAGGCTCCGCCACGCCGAGACAAGAATGTCAGTTCGCGCAGGCGAACCTACAGCGCAAACAGCTGGCAACAGATGAAATAATAATCGAGGCTAAAAAGCGCAAATGGTCTGTAGTTCTAGTCCAGGAGCCCTATGTCGGCGGCGAAGGCAAGATGCGGGACCGCGATGGCTTGCGGGTCTACCAGCGAGTGGGGGCGCACTCGGGCACCGTGAAGTCTGCAATAATAGTACTTGACAAGGAAATGGAGATCACACATGAAGCAAAACTGACAAGCAATAACTTCACGGTGGTTCGGGTCGGCGCCCGAGGCGGAGACATCGTGCTGGTCTCGTACTATTTCGAGCCCACGCAGCCCATAGAGCCATACCTGGACGAACTAAGAGTCATAAAGCGGAGAGCAGGCACACGACACCTAATTCTCGGTGGCGACGTGAACGCAAAACACCCAGCATGGGGTAGCAGCGTCATGGACGCCAGAGGCGAGGACATGCTCTTCGCCCTCGATGAGCTGGGCCTACAGCTCCTCAACACAGGCAGTAAACCAACTTTTGACACGGTGAGGGGGGGTAGATCCTACTCGAGCCATGTTGATATAACAGCCCGCACTGCGGACCTCTTGGCGAGGACAGCGGACTGGACGGTTGACGACAGCGTCACGAGCTCTGACCACAATGCCATCGTTTTTAAAATTTTGGACACACCCTTCATCTCAAAAATTAGAGTCAACACAACTAGACTATACAATACAAAAAAATCAAATTGGTGCAAGTTTCGTGAGAAGCTTGCGCATAATTTTGTGAATAATGAAATAAACCACGCAACAATTACTACAATAAACACTAAAGAACACTTGGAACGAACCATAAACACATACACAAAAACTATCACAAACACTTGCATTGACACTATACCTAAAATAAAAATGAAACACACATACACTAATCCACGATGGTGGAGTGAAGAGCTAGCGGCGCTGAAACAAGACGTCACAACAAAAAAGCGCCGGATCCGCTGCGCCGCGCCGGTCCGCAGAGCATCGGTCGTGGACACCTACCTGAAGGCAAAGGATCTGTACGAAACAAAGGCCAAAGAAGCTCAAGTTGCCAGCTGGAGGGGGTTCTGCGAAAAGCAAGATAGGGAGGGAATGTGGGAGGGCATTTGTCGTGTACTACGTCATACAGAGCCAATGAAAGAAGACGTATTATTATCATATAACGAAGTCACACAGGATCCTGCGTCATCGGCCAAGCTACTGGCGGAGACCTTTTATCTGGGAGATGATCCGCGGGAGGACAATGACGAGCATCGGGCGAGCCGAGCCGCAGCTGAACAAATAAACGGGGAAACCCAGGGTGAGATCTTGGATCCTTCGTTTACCACTGTTGAAATGAACAGCGCGGCTGAAGACTTCAACCCGAAGAAGGCTCCCGGCTCCGACGGGTCCGCTGCACCAACCCCATCCATCGCGGCGCATCGCGCTCCAATACACAGACTTGGCGGACCGTGATGATGCACCAGAGGGCACAGTGAGCGTCTACACAGATGGGAGTAAGATTGAGGGCAAGGTGGGAGCTGCCCTCTCCATATGGAGAGGAGCGGAAGAAACCGGAACCCTCAAACTGAAACTTCACGCTCACTGCACGGTCTACCAGGCCGAGCTGCTGGCCATCCACAGGGCGATTGAAAAAATCACAACTCGCCCGGAGGAGCACTTTCGTGTCTGCTCGGACTCCAAGGCGTCCCTGGAGGCAATTGTAGGCAGGAAATCCTTCCATCCCCTTGTGGACCTGATCCGACGCAACCTAACGTCTTGCAACAATGTAGGCAAGACAGTGGGTCTGCACTGGGTCAGGGCCCACAATGGAATGGAGGGAAACGAGAGAGCCGATCAGTTGGCAAAGGAGGCCGCCCTCCGCAGGAAAACAAAGCCGGACTATGACCGGTGCCCGGTGTCATTTGTCAGGCGCGAGCTGAGAGCAGCAACGCTTGACGAGTGGAATCGGCGCTATCTTGCGGAACAGACCGCAGCGGGCACGAAGATGTTCTTCCCTAGCGCGGTGGCCGCGTACGGGGTTCTGAGGGGGGTGTGCTTGACGCCGACACTGACCCAGGCGTTTACGGGGCACGGGGGGCTCTCCCAATACTTGCACAGGTTCAAGAAGAAGGAGAGTCCATCGTGTATCTGTGACCCTGGGGCGGTAGAGGACGTCGAGCACATTGCCTTTGACTGCCCTGTATTTATAAAATTAAGAACAAACACAGAAATCAAAATTAACAACACACTAAACAGAAACACAATACAACAAATACTAAAGCACAAAGAAAGCGCGAGAATCTTGATGGAGTACCTGGAACAAATAATTAAAGCGGTGAATAAACGAAATGAGACACGGTAAAACGACAGCACAGCAAATGGATCCCCACTTCGGTCTCGAAATCCTCATAAATGAAATGGAAACCACCAAGAATACCCTACCCACCAAATTATAATCTACATGTTTAACATTACTTTACACTTTACAAAATTGAGTTAATGCAAAATGCAAAATGCTATTGCAAAATGTCAAATTTAACAATATATATATATATATATTGTTAAATTATTATAACACTGCTTACAAATATACACAAATTAAATCAACCACACACCATCAAATAGTTATTGCTGAACCTAATATTAAGATGAATTGCTAAGTTAAAGAAAATAAATAAAATACAAATAAAATTGTAGAATTATAGATAAGACAGCGCAAAAAATGTAATAAGTCATAAACTAAACTATAATATATATAATAACTAAAGAACAATAAAAAAGGTCTCCGACCACCATGTCGGGGGAATTGAAAAAAAAAAATGCCTGTCAACCCGCAGTAGAGCAGATTGGTGGGTCTATACTCTAACAACCCTCTCTCCTTTGAGTTAGAAGCGTGTGTTCCCAGCAGTGGGCCATTAATGGGTTGTTACTTACCACACCTTACTTGCCTGCCAACGCTCAATGCCTGTCAATCCGCAGTGGAGCTGCGTGGTGGGTCCATACTTTGACTGCTGCTCATTTTACCTTACCTTTTTTACTCACCGCCAAGGAGGCCGGTATAAGGCAGCACACGTCCCTCTGCCCCCGTGACACCTCAGTTGGACTTATCCAGGACACTAGGGACGAACACGAAAGTTGAACCGCTGATGCCTCATTCTGGAATGAATAGGGTTCCGCTGGATTTTAGTGGGTATTGCAAGGAATCTCAGGAATCCTTATCGCAGAATCCTCCGCATCTTCTGAAAAAAGAACGATCTGTATGGAATTATTCGTGTATTTTATTCGACACATTTACCAGAATTTACCAAAGGTACGTATAAATTATTAAAGCATCTACATTGTCCTAACTCGTAAAATAAGCCATCCTCCTATATATACACAAAGATTTACTCCCTCTTCTTACAGATATAGTATCAACCCACTTACTTACTTCTTACAGTAAACTGGTAGAAGGTAATTTATCTCTTATAGTTTCTACTCAGCATCGTAAAGTATCACAATCTCTTGCTTGGCGGTACGTTTTTGCTGGTAGGGTGGTAACCAGTCACGGTCAAAACCTCCAACCCAAACTCAGACAAATTATAAAATGCAATTTCCTAAATTCGTCCTGCTGAGTATCGAATCCGGAACCTCTGCTAGCAAAGCGAATACTCACACCGCTGCACCAATGAGGCCATTAAATTCACAGTCAAAGTTACTCTTTTAAATATAGTTTTGTTGTTACAATGTGTTTAGCATTCATGTACAACAACCCAGCCAAGGCGACTAATTCTGATTGGTCTACCGCCAGCGACTCTCTCCCACCTATCACAGCCGCAGGTATGTGCCGGGTGGGAGAGTTGTATAAAAGGCCTCCTAAAGAGTTTGCATTCGCCTTAGACCTTGCTAATGTTCAAGAACCGAACTCTCAAGATCAAAGCACTAATAACCCCATGCAGTAAACTAAACCTGGAGGGATTTGTGTGATTCTAAGTCCCTCCCCAACAATTTGCCTACAAAGTTACTTCAAATAATAGTAATAGTATAGACTAGTTAGACGCCCGAGGGAATTGCAGGAGCCAATTGCAAGCAAGTCACAGATTGAATTGGTATTTGCTCAAAGGCTTTACAACTTGAGGCTATTTGCTTTAATTTGCTATAAGGGTAACCCCATGTTAAGTTGTCCCCAGAGAACTGATTTAACACGAAAATGGATTGATTCCTGTCTTATAGCGATGAAGAAGTTAAATAACAAATTACTAATATATACGAGGCGTTAAGAGAGACATACGATAGTACTAATGATACCTTTAATGATGGGATAGAAAAACAATCAACGCTGATTTGAAGCCAAAAAGAGTGGTGTCGTGGGACACCGAAAAGAAACTAAGTTCCTTATTATAAAAATATTCATTGTAAATTGTATTCGAGGTATAGAGAAAAGTTTTATTCGAATATACATTTTATTATGATTTTTTTATTGATAAAAAACTACTTTACAAAGTTATCAACTTTAATAACAATGATTTATAAATAATAACTGTCGTCACGTAGATTATACTTTAGACACTGTACAGCCATACATAGACTACACAAATAATAAAAATCGGTTCAAAATATACAAGATCGCACTTAGGCCGCTTTGGCATCGTCGGCCGAAAATGTAGAAAAACGTACTTAGGCCACTTTGGCATTGTCGGCTAAAAATGTAGAAAATCGCACTCAGGCTGCTTTGGCATTGTCGACTGAAAATGTAGAAAAACGCACATAGGCGGCTTTGGCATTGTCGGCCGAAAATGTAGAAAAACACACTTAGGCCGGTTTGGCATTGTTAACACGTAAATACAGAAAAACGCACTTAGGCCGCTTTGGCAATGTCGACCGAAAATCTAGAAAAACGCACTTGGGCCGCTTTGGCATTGTCAACCGAAAACCTAGAAAAACGCACACACTACATCCGGTTTAATGCTTTTCCGGAAATTCTCAAATTACAACACTTCTGTTTAATCATCGTTTTCGGGACGACTGTGATTGGTGGACTTATTATTTTTTGAGTGGGGAGTTTTTACAAGTGGGTATAAGAAATGTAGCACAGAGGAATGAAGGAACATTCGCCTAGTGACAGTTCTTAGTTTGTATCAATGTTAGTATTATGTTTTAAGTCATTCAAAGTATGTAATATAATAATGAAGAATCTAGAAATAGTATGACTTAACCCACTGTGAACGATATTTTTTTCCGCGTTCCTGCAATATGTGGAACTAAGAAAGAAGAAGAAGAAGAAGAAAGAAAATAAATTTATTCTACATTGCATGCACAATCGTCAACAAAAAATAAAGAAAAAAATACAATTATTTATAAACAAACTTAAATTATTAACTAACTAATTATATAAACTAACTTCCAGCAGCAGTTTTCCCTCAAGACTTCCATGTGCAAATGTTTAAAAGGCAATTGAACTTCCACCTCCTCGGTCGGCAACGCATCGGCAGCTCCTCCAGTGCTGGAGGTGTCCATGGGCGGCGGTGATCACTTACCATCAGGTGACCCGCCAGCTCGTTTGCCGGTTATAATATAAAATAACCTACAAATTAGTGAACGACTCTAAACCATGTTAGTACAGCTAAATGAAACGACAGTTGCATAAAATCAGCTGATGCTTGGGTCAACGAACGCATGACGGTATATATAAAATAAAATAACATATATTTCAAATAAAATAATATTTTTAATAAAGGATACGGTTCGTCATTTGACTAAATCGTATTCTTAGAAACAATGGTCTTCCCATTGGTTAATTTGTTAACATTGTACTTGATGCCAATTCGCTATAGAATTGTTGTAGTGTTTCATAAATGACTAGAATTACTTAAATTATATCAATTGTAACTATTAATGAATAAAAATTTTAATAAAAAAGAACCGCCTTTAAAACAAGACTTACAAATATATTAAAATGCTCTAAAAAGTAAGAAATAATTGCGTATTCTTTTATAGTGTTGTTCGTATTGTTATATTTGGAGTCGGTGTCAGCCGAGGCACCTACATAGCTATAGGTAAGACGCGGGAGCTGCCAAGTGGACACCCGGGGAACATCTGTCTTGGCTGACACCGACTCCAAATATAACAATACGAACAACACTATAAAAGAATACGCTATTATTTCTTACTTTTTAGAGCTTATTAATATATTTGTAAGTCTGTTTTGAAGGCGGTTCTTTTTTTGTTGAAATTTTTATTAATTTGTTTTATTTTTAGCGAATCTGAAGTAAACGTATTGCAATGCAGCAACAAACGTAAGCTCATTGCTATTTGATTACAGAGACTTATATTTTCTGCCTTAAACCGCACCCTTACTGTAAGCCGTTGAGGAGATCCATGTACTTCTTATTTAACTACGACTAGCACTTGACCATACCGAAGTTACGGTAAGCAACTCAAATATCTGGATAGCCTATAGAAGTTTTTGCCGAATATCGTTTATTTGCTCCTAAGAATTGAAGAGTTCCGTCACTTTGTCATGGATTCCATCATCAGAACCTAACCAAACTATCACAAAACAACCCTTGAAGTATCCTTTCCAATAATAAAAGAATCATCGAAATCTGTTGGCGTGATCTTGAGTTATTCGCCCTTTTGTTGCGCACATGCTTAATGGAACACTTATCCGGTTTTCTCATGGATTCCATCATCAGAACTGGATTAAAAGAAAATGGGACCCTATAACCACCTTTCATTTAAAACAAATCATCAAGATCGGTCCACCCAGTCGGGAGATGTGAGGTAACAAACATTAAAAAAAATAAAACAAAATACAGACGATTTGATAACCTCCTCCTTTTTTTGAAGTCGGTTAAAAACTAACAGGGAATGGTAGTTTCTTAGTAAATGAGATAATCAACAAATGTATTGGGCGGCTAACACTGTCATTGGTGTTTTGCCGTAACCGCCTATTTAGTAAAAGGTTATAAATAGTTATGTATCGCAGAAGTTAGTTCAGTTCTCAGTCAATTTTAATGAACGTTAGCTGATTGTGCAGCCTGGGGACCTCAGCGTTACCTCTTGTTTACGCTGATCGGCGCGCACCTCTCACTGGACAGCGTTGTAGGCGTGATGCTCTCTAAGGAGAGATGCTAGACAGAAGTGGCCCTCTTCTGTGAGACCATTATCTCACTGAAGGAGGCCCACGAACGAGAGAGGGAGATTGCAATGGCTGCTCCCTCACACAGCCGGAGAAGACGGGCTATAAGGCAACGTCTGCTAGCGTAAGTCCTTCCGATGTCGAATTCATCCGAGACACCAGAGATGAATGCAAAAATTGAACCTCTGGGGCTTCATTCATGGATAAAGAGGGTTCCGCTGGGTTTTAGTGGGTATTACGAGGTCTCCTTGTTCGTCAAGTCTCACACTCCTGACACACGGTCAGGGCCAGTGCATAAAAGCATTTCGCTGCGAAAAAACAAATCAACGTTAGCTACCAGTTATTATGTTTTCAGTTAGTTGTGTCTATAAATCGGGCTGCTCTGTGATACTTGCTACGTGTATTTCTTTAAATTAAAACTGTTGTCTTATTAATATGTCATAATGATAATTGTGTGTTATTTGCTTTTATATTTTATGATTATGGATGTTGATGATGCAATTGTAAAGTTAGTAGCAGCCCTTTAACGTCCCACTGCTGGGCACAGGCATCGTCACTCCGAGGAGCGAGGGTATTTAGAGCATACCACCACGCTGCTCCACTGCGGATTGGCAGGCATAGTACACAAGTGCACTCCCTATTCCTTCACTCTCATAGTCCGATGTGACGGGAATCCGACACGACCGGAGAGAGGTCAGGCGCAGGACCGACGGCTTAACGTGCTCTCTGAGGCACGGGGGTGGATCACACCGCCAATTTCCCAACTTCGGGCAAATATTGAGAAAATCTTAATAGAAAACTCAATATTCATTTTTGAATTGGCCCGACCCGGGACTCGAACCCAGGACCTCATGTTTGTAGTCGAACATGCTAACCACTGGACCAATAATGTAAAAGACTATTGAGTTTCTTGCCGGATTCTTCTCTATAGTCAGCTAGGTTCCGAACAGGTGGTAGAGCCTTTGACAAGAAAGTTGACTTTAATTTGAAATCCTATTTAAAACTAAATTGAGCAAACTATCGTTTAATTTAGCTGTACTAATATGATGAAGCGTAAATAATGGTAATAAAACTTTTTAAAATATGTTTTGCTTTTTAAATTAGGGTTGATTTTTTTCCTTCCCTTCATTAAAGGTACCATTAGTTCTATCGTCTGTCTTTGTTTTCGGAAGCGGTCTCCTAACACCTTGTATAGTATCTGTATTATATATATCTCATTTTGGAGTAGTTTTTGTCCTTCGTCCCTACTGTTAATAATTACTGTAATTGCTATTATTATTACAAAGTTTTAATAAGAAAAATCTCTCCGCTTCGTTTTTATATGTCTTTTAATGTGTACAATAAAGTTTATTGTAGTGTATATCCATTTACATTAAATAATGTGTCTTAAAGTTCGACGACATCTAGATGATACTTTTGTAATTTTGCCACCCCACACCCGCAGCCATGTCTCTGATTAAATCGCTGATATCTCCTAAGATATCCATTTTAATATAGTGCTTTGAATGGCTGTTTTGATCTATATCAAATATACAAGTTATGTGATGTAATTAATTGAATAAGAAACCATATAATGTTATATTAAATGGCTTCATAGATGACACGTATTTTTGATAATACGTAAAAGATAAAAATGGTTACAGTGCGTTATCCTTTAGAGATAAATACATATCATCGTAGACTTTTTTATCGATCATTTTAAGATTCATAATTTCGTAGAACATTAATTTGTTCTATCTCGTAAGGTTTAGCCAGCTTTTGCTTATTTTATTTTTGTCGCTGGGAAATGCATTTACGCACCCCACCTGTGAGACAGACGGGAGTGTGGGACTCGCCGGTGGTACCAGAATACCCACTAAAACCCAGCGGACCCCTTGTTATTTTGGAATGGAAGAACCAGAGGTTTGTTGTGGCATTTCGGCTCAAAAGTGCACATAGTTGGATAAACCTCCGTCTCCTGTTTCCTATTCCCCTCCGTCCGGGGTACTGCGCTTCAGCTGCATTCGCCCTCTCTCTTTGCCGTGCCTCCTTTACCGAAATGATAGTTTCGCAGAAGGTGGCAACAGCATTCCAGGCCCGCTCGTTGATAAGCATTGCACCTATAATACTTGCCAGCGAGAGGTCTGCACCGATCTGCGACGTCAGAAGATGACGCTGAGGTTCCCAAGCAGGACATTCGGTCACCGTGTGGTGCGCTGTGTCCACAGGAGCATCACATTCGCGTCAGATGGCCGACGGCTCACAGCCAACGATTTGGTGCAGGTATTTTCCAATGCAGCCGTGACCGGTAAGCACCTGAACCAAACGTTAGGAAAGCACTCCTTGTCGTCTACCCATTGCTCCAAGTGCTCCCATCTCCCATTACAGATCTTTAAATTTCTCTGATATTCTGTTCTATCATATATATTTATTATACATGTAAACCTTTCTCATGAATTAGTTTATATATTGCTGAAAATTTCATTAAATTCCGTTCAGTAGTTTAAAAGATCTGATCAAATAGACAGCGGAATCGACTTCTTTTTACACTATGCTAAAGTGAGAAATATAGAATGTCTCCGTTAGTTTATATTACAAATCGTGTTAAAATTTAAAAGTAACCAGTTTTCACAATAAAGTTTCTCAAAGCAACTTTTCTATGTTTAGTTTTCTTGACTAAGTTTCTCTTCAAAGGATCCATGAATAAAAATATGGCAATTTATATTCAGGATTCGCTCGTGAGTTCTATTTGCTGGATGACATTTTATCTTTGAAAACATAACATTAAATTCTAAATGATTCGTGACAATTTAATGTTACTGGTACTTGTCTACGCATAACAAATGTCTCATTAAATCTCTGATATCTTCTAAGTTATCAATTTCAATGAAATGTTGTTAAAGGCAGTTTTGATATACATGAAATATACAACGTATATAATTTATTTAATTCTATTAAGAAGAATACGGTATTGTATAAAATAGCTTAGTAAATAACACATATTTTCTCTAATATGTACAAGATAAAAATGGTTACAGTGGGTTATCCGTTACAGATAAATATATACTACTATAGACTTTTCAATCGCTCTTTTTAAGGTGTACAATTCAGTAGAACTTTAATTTGATCTATCTAGTAAGGTAAAGCGAGCGTTTGTTATTTAAGCGCACAATAATATTTCTTACGACATCACTTTACAAATAATTCCATTTGTCTTCTTTTCTATAGATAATATACAAAGTTTCGTAAGCTAATATCGTTAATGACATACCTGTCTCTTAACGATTAAATGAAAATAGCGAGTGGTAGTTTATTAATAAATAAGATAATTAAGAAATGTATTTGGCGCCAAACATTCTCATTGGTGTTTTGCCGTAAAAGCCTCATTGGCAAAAAATGTATAAAACATCGAAGAAGTTAGTTGAGTTCTCAGTTTTAATCAACGTTAGCTACCAGTTATTGCGTTTTAAGTCAGTTGTGTCAGTAAAAAAGGGCTGCTTTGCACTACAAAGCTAAGTGTATTTCTTTAGATTTAAACTGATGTCTTTTTAATATGTCATAATGATAATTGTGTGCTATTTGTTTTTATATTTAATGATAATGTATATTGATGATGTATTGTATTGAAATATAACATGGATAAAAAAGAGTAAAAGACTATAGAGTTTCTTGCCGGATTCTTCTCTGTAGTCGGTTAGGTTACAAACCGGTACTAGAGCCTTTGACAAAAAAGCTTGAGTTTACTGGAAGTAAGGACTATTTTAGTTTGGTTATTGACTTTTATTGTGAAATCCTATTTAATATTTAATAATTTTTAAAAATATAGTTAAAATTATGAACATATTAATTTATTAATTATTATTACTTACTAATTATTGAAAGCTTCACATCCCTGTCGAAAGAGGCGTTCGACAGGGATGTATTGCGTCACCATAACTGCTCAACCTATTCATGGATAACTGTTTGACAGCTTTAAAAGAAACATAGTATGGGTTAAGAATGAATGAATTATTCATCGAATGTTTACTCTACGCTGATGATCAAGTAATACTTGCATCATCTGCTAATAAGCTACAGGAGATGGTAAATATTATGAATGAAGCTTTGAAAGGGAAAGCATTGAAAATGAATGTAAACAAAACGAAAGTTATGCTTTTTGAACGAGATGAATCTATGAGGAATGGCAATATTTTGATAGATGGGGAACAAGTGGAAGAGGTGAAAGAATATGTTTACTTGGGATCTAAATTTACAAAAGTGGAACATGTGAAAGTGATATTGAAAGCAGACTGAATGCAGATGGTGTCTCAAAGGGCCAGACTGGCTGTGCATGCAGGAGTGTTGGTGCCAACACTTATGTATGGTAGTGAAAGTTGGGTATGGCAGAAGAATCATAAAAGTAAAATAAATGTGGTAGAGATAAGAGCGTTGAAAAGTATGAGTTGATTAAAACTGAGTGACAAATAGTGTGATAAGCGAACGTTGTGGTATAAAAGAAGACGTAGTGACTAAAATTGAGAAAGGTATGCTTAGATGGTTTGGGCATGTAGAGAGAATGAATGAAAGGAGACTGACAAAAAGGATTTATGAGTCAAGAGTGAATGCGAAAGTTGGAAGGGGAAGACCAAGGCGAACGTTCCTGGACCAAATCCAGGACATTTTAAATAACGGCCAGGTCAAGAGTACTCTAAACCGACGAACTTGTATGAAAGGTTTAATGAGAATGAAAGAAGCGAAGGAGATATGCAAGGATCGTGGCAAGTGGAAGGATGTTGTCTCTGCCTACCCCTATGGAAATCAGGCGTGATGCTATGATTATTGCTGTATTTTCTGACAAGCGCGTATGTATAAATTACGTAATGCAACCATTCAACAGAGTAAGATTCTCAATTGAATGGTTTCGTGTCATTTCAGTTCAACTGTAACGATCTAATTTTCCACGTAGTGATATCGGACAGTTAGCCTCAGTGGAATATATTGGGTTATATAGAAGCTGGGATTAAGATTAGTTTCCAAATCAGCGGATACAAGTCTCGGGGGAAACCGTGTATCCTGCATATGTAGTCAATAATACAGTGTATGGGACAGTATATTGCTGAAGTGTTCTAATAATTTGGTAACAGATATTCCACACTTTACTCTTTTCGTTTCACAAATAGAATATATTTAAAATACAATATTTGTCTGATAACGTGGATAAAAGCGAGAATTCCCTTCCAAAATACGGAGTCAATTAAAACCAACCACCAATCACGGTGTTTCCCACCAAATACCTTTGTTACTTATCATATTTAACATCTATAATATATTTCCTAGTTAGCTGTAGTTGTAATGAATATATTATTTCTAATTATTTGAAGCGAAACTTCTTTTTTCGGATAAAGGGTCTGATTAGCGTCACGAAGATGTGCAGCATTTTTTACGCTAATTCATTTGAAGGTTGCGTATAGGAAAACATTGTGGAACTTTCGTCATTCAAAATAGCGCCGAAAGAACAAACTTTCGATACCTCTTTTTGGAAAAGTCGATAACAAATTGTGACACGAGTATTTTTATATATTCAGCTAAAGCTTAAAGAGTTTGTTAATTTATTTAAACGCGATTATCTCAAGAACTATCAGTTCGATTTAAAGAAATTCTTATATTTTCATGTCATGTTCTCAAACCTGTCAATTACACAAAATTTTAGAAAACAAATTAAGAAAAGTGGAAAATATACACCGTGACGCGAGTTTATAAAACTGAAAAGTTTATTAATCTGTTTAATTGAACGCGTTTATCTCAAGAACTATTACATCAAATTGAAAAATTCTTTTATAATTGGATGGCCCACTTATTGATGAAGACTACAGTATATATAACAACGTAATACGACTAATGAGAGCATAGTAATATTAAAAAATGTTACAAAAATATTGAAAATTTAAGCATTTTGATAGCTTCCGTTGCATATGCTGCTTAAACGGGTAAAGTTAGGCAACAATCATGTTTGGCGGAATTATTCCCCTTAAAGTATTCTATAAAAAAGCTCAAATTAGTGTTTATCTATCTTTTAAGGTTAACCCGCTATTACCTCTTTTATAGCAAACTTATATTCTCTGCCAAAGCCTTTTTGGTCTTTAAATACTCTACACCAACAGTTGTCCTATACGTTTATTTTTATATTATGTTACATGTTTCGCAATTTAAATAAATACATTTTTTATCAATCCAGATTAACATATAAATTAGAAGACGAATACAAAAAGGTTATTTATGTAATGTAGTCACAAAGTACAATATATAAATTACTGCTCCTTACATAATATAAAATGAAGTCGTTGCCGCTGTTTATTCGCTTATATCTTTTAAATTACTTAATAAATTTTAATGCAGCTTCCAGTTATAGATAGAATGATTCAATAGGAAGGTTAATATGTACAAAACATACATATTACACTATAAAAAAGCAAAAAAACTCACCTATTTGTAATGCAGTTTAACAAACAGATTTTTGTGCGTTTAAATCGCAAACACTGCCTAAACCTTACGAGATAGATCAAAGTAATGATATGCGTAATTGTACATCTTTGAAAGATCAACAAAAAAGCCAATAATAGTATATATTTATCACTAAAGCATAACCCACAATAACCTTTTTTATCTTTTCTTCTTTACAAAAAAAAAGTGTTATTTACCACGCCATTTTATACAATACAGTGTCATTCCTTATGTAATTAAATACATTACAGATATTATATATTTAATGTAGATTATAACTGCCCTTAAAATCATTTCATTAAAATGCATATCTTAAGAGATATCAGAGATTTAAGAGGCGGAGGCACAGCGGCCATGTCGGGGTAGTTTGTGTATTTTATTCACGCTTCACTCAAGGTAATATATAAAGAGATCACACCAGAATATCTTTTGGGACCTCTTAATTTTATTGACTTGGACCTTTGTGAGCGTCTGTCACTCAAGTATTCCAGGGTAATCTTTTGTTTCATAACTAACTGTAGCCCGTGGTGTCCCGTGGTCTATTCCGTGGAAATATGAATGTTTTGGTGGGGGTTTATGCTGCTTGTTTGATCAGAATCTATGTGAATCTAGACCTAGTCTTTACACTACCATCTATACTACCATCCGCAAACGGTGTGCATCCCTGGTGCGCAGGGTTCGGAGCAGCACTAACAGTATTCTGAAGGCATTTGCTGACAGAATTGATTGCCGGTACTTGAACCATTGCTGTATGGTACATGTACTGACAAATCAAGGCTGTTACTAGGTAGAAAAATTACTTCTAAGTAGGTTAGTGTACTAATATTAGGCTAAGATTATTGTTACTAACAGATGATCCATTTGATTGAAATAAAAATTATTATTATTTACATATTTAAAGATAACCTGCCTATGTTTCAAGAATCGTAATCTTGTTATATGGGAGTATATGTCCATCTAGAGCGAGTCTTTACATATTTATAGATGACCTGCCTAATTTTACTGAATCTTTAATTTGTTTGATCAGAGTCTATGGGAATCTAGAGCTACTCTTTACATATTTATAGATTACCTGCCTAAGTTTACTGAATCTTTATCTTGTTTGATCAGAGTCTATGGGAATCTAGAGCTACTCTTTACATATTTATAGATTACCTGCCCAAGTTTACTTAATCTTTATCTTGTCATATCAAGAGTCTATGTGAATCTATAGTTAGTCTTTACAAATTTATAGATTACCTGCCTAAGTTTACTGAATCGTTCTTCTCAGTTATTTGTTGTGTTTATCTATCGAAGACAAATATATGTAACGAAAGGACAATACGGTCATAAATAGAAATGAATAGGGAAAATACAGCAATATTCTCATGTTAACAAGCTTAATCCATATTCGGAACACGGTCCCGAGTGACCCGCGGCTTCATATCGTCGGAATTAGATCGCGATTCACTGAAAGCTTATTATCTGAAAACGTTTATTATATTTGGGCATAAAGATTTATCATCGCTTAGTTATTTAGTCATCGTTTTGATATAAATTCACAGAAACACAAAAAAGAAGACAATAAAGACCTTATTATAAAAATTGGTCTAAAACCAAAACTAGTTCGCGGTTTAAATTTAGGCCTTCGCTTTCATATTGATTTAGTTATAAAAATTAAACCAGTCCATTACTAAATGGCTCGCCAAACTTTTAAAGTGAAACATCTTTAGACGCATGAAGATGTGCAGTGCTTATGCTAATTCGTGTGAAGGTTAGGTAGTGTTGGGGAGGGAGTCAGGTTCAGACGAATTCCTGCGGGTTCAGTGGACTGTATGTGTTCTTAGGGCTTCGATTTTGCGAGTTGGGGTGTTGAGGCTTCAATGTTCGGCGTCAGTTGTTCAGATTCAGTGCTTCGGTCTTCAGTTCTTGGAGGATCGGTTTGTCTGTGTTCAAGCTTGAGTCATCAGGTTTCAGTGCTTTTATGTTCAGCTCTTCGGGTTCGAGTTCGGCAGAGTTCTTGATGTTCACAAGTCACGCTTAGTAGAGGACCTACTCCGCTCGGGAGTCTAAGGCGAAATGTGACGTACATTTTTTTTTGTTCGGACTGTGTTTAGCTGTTAGCCCTACTGGCTTTTACAGCGTAACCGGAACGAGGAAGGGCTCTTATAGAGGCCGCTACATTTCGAGTGCGAGTCCTGAAAAGTGCTCGCTCTCCGGGGAAACGCCGCTCCAAGGGCGTATCCTGCGAGACCGAGCCTCGGCTTGGAGCGACGTTATCGCAGTTAAGCGCCCCCGGGAACGTCGGTGAAGTCCACTTCCGGGTGACGTCAGAAATCGGGGACCTCGACTCCGCCGGTGGAGTAGCTGTGTATCGCTTGTGTAAGTGTTTGTCCCTACCTGGTATGGTAGATTGTCGATAGTTATCGTATCGTCGGGGTCGTTAAAGACATATTTAGGCCGTCTCTTCCTAGGCGGAACGTTGAGACGGATCCTATAAGAGGACGCGTTAACCACTAGTGGGTTCCTATGATTGATGGCTCTCTCGAAATAATTTTCGGAGAGCTCTTTAAAATAACTCTTTATCGTGGGGAGTTCTAAGTCCCTATGTAGGTCGACATTTCGGACGTACCAGGGGCATCCTGTGGCCATCCTCATGAATCAATTTTACAGCGTCTGCAGACGGGCCAGTCTACAGTCTGGCACGTGTGCGAAGACAATGCTGGCGTACGATATGATGGGGCGGATGCAAGTTTCGTAGAGTGGCACCTTGTGGCGAAGTGACATATTACTTTTCTTGCAGATGAGAGGGGATAATCTACCAAGCACAAACGCGGCTCTGCCACGAACATGGCGAGTGTGCTTACTAAAGTTCATGGTTTTATCTAGGGTAACTCCAAGATATTTAGCTTAATTACTCCATGGGAGGTACATGTCGTAAAGCTTAATGTTAGGCAGTTTATGATTCCAAATCCTCTTCACTTCTGTGAAAAGCACTGCTACACTTTTTCTACGCATTCGGCGATGCGATTGGCCGCTTTCTGGAGTCTCGAGATGATCAGATTGGTCTCACGTGAGGTGGTGAATAGAGCGGTGTCATCCGCGAATTGCGCAAAGTGTACACGCTCTGTGACGTACAAGTCTGGGAGAGGCCTTTTATACAACTCTCCTGCTCGGCATATACATACAGCGGCACGAGCAGGAGAGAGAGCGATCGTGGATGCTGAGGTAGATGAGGAAGGGGGGGTCGGCGGCGGTTGACCAATCAGATCAAAATTAGTCGCCGCCGGCGATGCGCTAGGCTCGCAGTTCCCGTCCGCAACAGATATTTTTATTTTTAGTATTTACAAATAACATGTGGCATTTTAATTTGCCACTCGTCATTTAATAATTTAATATACTGTTTTTTATAAAATATAATTATTTCATAATAATTCTCTTTTCTAAATTTTAAATTGAAAAACAAGAATTAATTAATATGACGGCGCAGAGATTGTTCATCGGTTTGCAATCGGATCGGATTTGACATTTTGAGGTTCACAGCTGACATAAAGTCGAGCGTTAGGGTGGCGGCCATTACTGGTTCAGATTTCAAAGCATTGTGCAATATTACGAAATGTTATGCAATACGAGGTAACTTTAACGAACGGAACAATTTTGTGGATATAGTCGTTCGAGCCGCTTTGTATAGTTGTTTTAAGAGAAGTAGTGCTAATTGTATATAATTATATAGTGGAGTGGAGTGTTGCCAGTGATGACCTACGGTTCTGAGATGTGGTCGCTGACTATGGGCCTCATGCGGAAGCTCAGAGTCACTCAGCGTGCGATGGAGAGGGATATGCTCGGAGTTTCTCTACGTGATCGAATTCGAAATGAAGAGATCCGTAGTAGAACCAAAGTCACCGACATAGCCCTACGAATCGCGAACCTGAAGTGGCAATGGGCTGGGCACGGAGTCCGAAGGACCGATGGACGTTGGGGGCCGAAAGTGCTGGAGTGGCGACCCTGCACCGGACGGCGCAGTGTAGGCAGACCCCCCACAAGGTGGACCGATGATATAAAGAGGGTCGCCGGTAGCCGTTGGAGCCAGGCGGCGCACGATCGGGCCTTGTGGCGGTCATTACATGAGACCTATGTCCAGCAGTGGACGTCCATCGGTTGAAGCGACAACGACGACGACGACGAAATAGTGGAGAGAATAAAAGTTGTCAGTTGGAGTTTTAATAATAATAATGGTGTGTTTTAAGCGTAATATTTTAATAGCAATATGATTATATAAAACTGATGACCTAGATTGATAAATGGGGGTGACATAATCATCGAAATGATAAATATTTGAGAGAGATTTGCGCATCTCCTTCCCCCTCCATGAACAATTTGGATGAGGCAGGATACGAAAGTACCTCTGGTTCTCCATCCAAAGATGTCGAGGGTTCTGCTGAGTTTTTGTGGGTATTGTGACCTCTCAGTGAATTTCACACTCCCTATCCACCTACTCTTCCAATAATTATCGTTATAATTCCACCAATTTACATAAAATCTGCATAATTTATATACAAAAGCCTTTCTCAAGGACTACCCTCTCCATTAGTAAAAAGCGCATGAAAATATCTTGAGTAGTTTTGAGTTTATGGAGATAAGATAGACGAGGCGGACACATTGCCACACAGTCTATTAAAAACAATATAACAACCAATTCAAATAACAAAGCTACGGAAGTGATTTGTATATATACAATCTTGTATGGATGCCGATATCCTCGATTACAAATGTAATGCCCCCAAGGTGCCTTTCCCTCTGAAAATAACACAAAAGGATAGGCAATTAAACGAGTTTCTCTTTTTTCCGATTTTCCTTTTATGTGTTACGACTTCCAATGGCTTCTTTTATATTTTAAATCCAAATCAAGCCTTTAAAATGTCTTTTAATAAGGTAAATTTTAGAAGTTACGTCTCTTAATTAATAAAAATATTGCTGCTTACCGTTAGATTGAAAATACACGACTGATTTAGATTAGATTGAAGTGCTTACTAACAGAGAAATCTTAAAAATAATGATAATCTTAAAAATAATGATAATATATGGCTTATTCTGGTTTCACATCTCTTTTTTTTTGACGCTGGCAAACGGCATTTACGCAAGTGTGGGACTCACTGAAATGTCAGAATACCCACTAAAACCCAGCAAAACCCACAACATCCTTGAGTGGAGAACCAGAGATACGCAATCCACTCTGATACCCCAAACGTAGCCGCTTCATCTAATCAATCAACAAGGAGATCATCATAAATTGTTCATGTGATTTTAGGAGATATGCAAATCTCCCCATCTTGCTTCCCCGCCTCCTCCATCGGAGAGGAGTAGTGCCGATGGCATTCTGTCTCACACTCTCCGATGCCTCCTTCAGCGACATTACAGATTCGCCAAAGAGCCAACTGCCCTCCAGTCCGTCTCGTTAACAAATATCCCACCAACGAGAGGTTCTCTCCAATCAGAGAAATCAAGACGTGTCGCTGAGGTTCTCAGACAGAATACTCTGCTATTCTGAGATGCGCCGAATCAATGGAAGCACCACTCGTGGCAGGCGGCCGTTTCTAACAATCTGATGCAGATATTTACCAAAATCACTGTGTCTGGCCCAGTCAACACTTGCACCAGCCTATAGGAGAGCGTTCCGTGCCCTCTGTTTCTTCAGGTAAGGACAACTCGACTTCTCAGTGGCTACACTCGCTAATGGAGATCCAAGGTACTCCTTTCATCGTTCGATCAAAGCCCTATCCGAAAGGACCCTTGCCCTCCGTGCATCGCCACTATCAGGTACCTCGCCTCTAGTTCCTGTCACCGCCCTACATTGATAGGTAGCTGCAAGAATTTGCGCCCGTAGTTCCATGGGGATCACCTGCCAAAGGTTTCGTACCACCCATAAAATTTCACTTACTATTTCAAGATTTATTCAACCTTAGATAAACCTTTTTCATCTCCACATAAAAATTCCACTTTCGTGATTCAAAATATACCAAAACCTAACAAAGATTAAACTAAAACAGACTGTATAAATATTTGTTTCAATTGAATAATCGAAACAATTGAACAAAGGGAAAGAGCAAGTGCCACTTCGTTTCGCTCGTCGAGTGCTCTCTACCGCACTTTGGGTACGAAATGAAAAATTTCAAATAAATAATTGTTTTTCTTTTTCTCTTATTGCTTATATGTTAAGAAATTAAGATCACATTTCATAAGTGCAAGCTCATAACTTGCTAAAACGATAAGACAAATCTAGTGGACTGTTCATTTGTTTAAGGGTTCAGGGATCCGGCTCGAAGGACCAAAAATTGGGGGAAGGTTTTTAAGATCATATTACATACGCCTACCATTTTCCTATAGCATCGACGTATAAATGCGTAATTGCTACTTTTTCTTGGCAGGAGCAATTACTATAAAATGACGATATTGTCAATGTCAATACGTAAAGGAAGCAATACCAATTATCTTCCAAATATTTTATTTTTTATTATGTACTTAAACCCAGGTCAAGTCGTCGGGGTTGGCAGCGGAATCTCTTCCGGAGATTCTAGGCACCCCCTGCCCGCCGTTACCATAACCGCCGCCAGAGCTAGGAATAGCGGGGCTGCCGGGGACTGTGGGCCGTTGCTACCTTGTGTCTATCATTTCGTGGTTTGTGCCAATTGTCACCACGCTTAGCAGGCGGGTTGGTGATCGCAGTGCAGACCTTATCGCACCGATAACGCTGCTGCCCGTTATCAGTTTGTGGCATTTAGGTCAGCTATGGAGAATGGTTATACAGCCATTTGTCGGTCGCCAGAGCCTCGTCGGTAGAAGCAGAGCGCACCGCGTGCAGGTGAGGTTGGCGTTTGGAGAAACGGACTGGGACGCATTTCTCCCTTACACCTCAAGACCAAAGTCTTCGAACAGTGCGTGTTGCCAGTGGTGACCTACGGTTCTCAGACGTGGTCGCTGACTATGGGCCTCATGCGGAAGCTCAGAGTCACTCAGCGTGCGATGAAGAGGGCTTTGCTCGGAGTTTCTCTACGTGATCGAATTTGAAATGAAGAGATCCGTAGTAGAACCAAAGTCACCGACATAGTTCTACGAATCGCGAAACTGAAGTGGCAATGGGCGGGGCACATAGTCCGAAGGACCGATGGACGTTGGGGGCCGAAGGTGCTGGAGTGGCGACCCCGCACTGGACGGCGCAGTGTAGGCAGACCCCCACAAGGTGGACCGATGATATAAAGAGGGTCGCCGGTAGCCGCTGGAGCCAGGCGGCGCAAGATCGGGCCTTGTGGAGGACATTACGTGAGACCTATGTCCAGCAGTGTACGTCCATCGGTTGAAGCGACGACGACTTAAACCCAAATTTAACCCAATATGTTAAAAACTAATAGCTTACATTTAATACAGTAACTCCTTTCGTAATGTAGGTTGTCAAAACCTTATTTTGCAATTAAGCAAGATCGAAAGTTTCCGCTCGTTATGTTAGAATAAAAATAGCCTAACTTACTCGGTAATAACAGATCTTTCTGAAGATGAAAGAATTTTTAATATCCGTTCAGTAGATATTAAGTTTATCCGGAACATATAAACAATAAAATATTTCTTCTAAATAGATACAATAGTACTAGCTATTCACGGTGGTGTTATCCTTGTGTTTTCTGTTCTCGTGGAACTATGGAGAAATTAGTTGTTCTGTAATAATGAATCGAAATATCTAGCCGTTTGAGTGCCCGTAAACGGAAATAACAGTAAATTATCCCTCTCCCACACGGACATTTTACGTCGATTGCCCCCCGGGTCAAATAACACTTAAGTGGTTCATGGGACGCAAATGTTAATGAAAGACTACCAAATGTTATGATTTTTATGTTTGCTAATAGTGGAACTATACAATGTTATCTTTTGTTTATTAAATTAGGTTTCTGGTGTAGTGTCATGTTGCGCTAAACGACAGTGAAAATAGGCGGTCTTGTATTTATAGGCTCATATCTTAAAAATTAAAACTTACCTCAAAGGTTTTCATTATTATTCACGTCACTTATATAATTAAAAACAAAAATAATCATTATAAACACTCATAGTTTATACAATACCACATAAAACTTACGACACGACACACGCACCGTTAGTAACCGTCACATTGTCATTGCTTTATCTTTTTTCTATTGTCTGTTGTAATCTCTATACATATTGTATTATGGCAGTTACCAAGAAGCGAAATAAATAATACAGATTATAACTTAAATAGAAAAGATGCTTATATTACCGACTGCCCCATTTGACACAGTACTATGGTATCATCAACTAGTAATTGACACGGGCAATGAAATGGTACGTATCACATAATATGTACCGAATGAACGTATCACATACACAGGTATATAAAAAAGTATCAGTTTATAAAGACAACGTGTTATGGAGAGTGTTATGGAGAAACTAATAGCTGACATGGAAACATTATGTTACAAAGATATAACTACTGGTTTTTTGATTTTAATATAGAAACTTAAGTAAACTTTTTAAGCTTTAAGCCTTCGTGGTTTAATATGCTATTAAGTTTATGTTAATACGTCCATCATTTCCTGAGACGAAGGTTTCCTGACGTTTAGACAGATGACATAGGGCTCAAAGGGAGTTACCCTATACAGGTAGTTTATCGCTTTGATATACGTTATCGTCGCAAAGAACTCTTGACGTTTCCAGTAAAAACAAGTCACTACAAATAATTCTAAGTCAAATTTTATTATAAAACTAGCGGAACATAAATTTATCTGCATCAATTACGTGATTTACAACAAATTTTATAACCATAAATAAAGGTTAACGTATGTCAACCTTAAATTATGGATAGGTATATATATGTCATTTTTAACTTTAAGCTTTTACAAAAGATGGTACATGTGAAAGTGATATTGAAAGGAGAGTGAATGCAGGGAATATGGTAAATGGTGCTCTGCACGCCTTTATGAATAGACAGATGGTGTCTCAAAGGGCCAGACTGGCTGTGCACGCAGGAGTATTGGTGCCAACACTTATGTATGGTTGTGAAAGTTGGGTATGGCAGAAAAATGCCCCATGAATGAGTGGGGGCCCCATATAAGTGGTCTATCGAATAGACTCAGCTCCGCGGCTTACGCTGTTAAAAAAATTCGTCGTCTAACAGATGTTGATACTGCCAGACTGGTATATTTCAGCTATTTTCACAGCATTATGTCATACGGTATTCTACTTTGGGGTAATGCTGCTGATATAGATGCAATATTTGTGCTGCAGAAAAGGGCCGTTCGTGCGATTTACAATATGGGTCCAAGAGAGTCGCTAAGAAACAAATTCAAGGCAGTTAACATAATGACAGTTCACTGCGTATACATATTAGAAAACTTGTTGTACGTACACAAAAACATTGACTCTTTTAATAAAAAGAGTGAATGTATATCATATAACTTACGAAACAAAAACAAACTTGTTGTAAATTCTAGTAGGCTGCATAAAATTAACAACTCATTTAAGGGTAACTGTATACGTTTCTATAATAAACTCCCACAAGACGTTTTAGAAATGTCAA
This sequence comes from Elymnias hypermnestra, assembly GCA_015832385.1. NCBI lineage: Eukaryota > Metazoa > Arthropoda > Insecta > Lepidoptera > Nymphalidae > Elymnias > Elymnias hypermnestra. Next base: position 2,485,005 of record JACTOM010000904.1, on the reverse strand, counting down.
TTAATAAATTCAAAGTCTTTGTTAAAAGAAAGTTGATAGAAAAATCGTATTATAAGTTGCAAGAGTACTTAGACGATAAAAACGCGTGGGAGTGAACGAACTGCTCTAATTTGAATTGAAATATATTAAACTAACATGATATTGTAATGATGATGAAAAAAAAAAAAACAGAATACCCGACTGAGTTTGTTGTGGGCTCTTCTCGGATCGGGGCGCGAAGGAACCCTCGTAACTTTAGATTTTAAGTCGTTCTGGAGTATCATCATCAGACGTACATTAGAATTAGAGTGTGGAAAGGAAAAGAAAAAACAAAAATTTGACGATTCAAAAGTGCTGTAATATGCCTACTTGAATAAAGATATTTTGATTTGATTTGATTTGATTTGAATCACAAAAGTAAAATAAATGCGGTAGAAATGAGATCGTTGAAAAGTATGAGTGGATTGAAACTGAGTGACAAAGTAAGAAATAGTGTGATAAGAGAACATTGTGGTATAAAAGAAGATGGTTTGGGCACGTAGAGAGAATGAATGAAAGGAGACTGACAAAAAGGATTTATGAGTCAAGAGTGAACGAGAAAGTAGTAAGGAAAAGACCAAGGCGAACGTTTATGGACCAAATCCAGGACATTTTAAATAAGGAACAGGTCAAGATTACTCTAAACCAACGAACTTGAATGAAAGTTTTAATGAGAATGAAAGAAGCGAAGGAGATATGCAAAGATCGCGGCAAGTGGAAGGACGTGGTCTCTGCCTACCCTACTACTACCTATGGGAATGAGGCGTGGTGCTATGTATGTATGTATGTATGTTACGAGTAATAGGAGCAGAATATCAGCGGAAAACGGAGACAATTAATTATTTTTGAGTGCTGCCGTTGCGTGCATTATAAAGCTTAAAAGTTACATTCCCATAGGGGTAGGCAGAGACAACATCCTTCCACTTGCCACGATCCTTGCATATCTCCTTCGCTTCTTTCATTCTCATTATACCTTTCATACATGTTCGTCGGTTTAGAGTACTCTTGACCTGGCCGTTATTTAAAATGTCCTGGATTTGGTCCAGGAACGTTCGCCTTGGTCTTCCCCTTCTAATTTTCACATTCACTCTTGACTCATAAATCCTTTTTATCGGTCTCCTTTCATTCATTCTCTCTACATGCCCAAACCATCTAAGCATACCTTTCTCAATTTAAGTCACTACGTCTTTTTTTATACCACAAAGTTCTCTTATCACACTGTTTCTTGCTCTGTCACTCAGTTTTAATCGACTCATACTTCTCAACGCTCTCATCTCTACCGCATTTATTTTACTTTTGTGATTCTTCTGCCTCACCCAACTTTCACTAAGATACATAAGTGTTGGCACCAACAGTCCGGCATGCACAGCCAGTCTGGCCCTTTGAGACACCGTCTGGCTATTCATAATGGCGCACAGGGCACCAATTACCATGTTCCCTGCATTCACTCTCCTTTCAATATCACTTTCACATGTTCCATCTTTTGTAAATTTAGATCCCAAGTATACAAATTCTTTCACCTCTTCCACTTGTTCCCCATCTATCAAAATATTCCCATTCATCATAGATTCATCTTGTTCAAAAAGCATAACTTTCGTTTTGTTTACATTCACTTTCATTCCTTTCCTTTTCAAAGGTTCATTCATAATATTTAGCATCTCCTGTAGCTCATTAGCAGATGACGCAAGTATTACTTGTATTACAAGTAAGTATTACTTGATCGTAAGGTTATGTTATATAGCCTTTCTCGATTAATGGGCTATCTAACACTAAAAGGTCTAGACTCATAACATAGCTCTAAAGTTTGTAGCACAAAAACTACAGGACCGATTTTAAAAATTGTTTCTCCATTAGAAAGCTGCATTTTCACTGAGAAAATTTGGCTATATTACCATGTCAAAAGAAATAGGAATTCCTGATAAAATGCATTAATGTAACCCAAGGTGTCATACGAAAAATCTGGTATCGCGTGCCCTGCGAAAACTTTTGAAGATAGAACAAAAAAATGTTCTACAATATCATAAGACGTATTAATATCTATCAAAAAGTCCTGGATACGATATGTCCAACTACTGCAGTAATGCCACTATAACTACTTTTTACATTTTAAAAGTTAATAAAAGTGCCAACAATGATCAAACCATATTATTTATACTTCTGTATTAATCCTCATACTATTATGATTATATTAAAGACCGTTTCAATACCTGTAAAATACTTTTTAAATGATTAAAATCGGACATTTCATTCAAAAGATATAAGGTGAAACCGAGGAGCATTGTTAGTCATATACTTACAAACCTTTTACTAAGAAGAAACCGTCAAAGTACCTCATTAAATACTTTTTTAGTTGTATTGTGTAAATACAAAGAAATATTCATATAAATAGTCAATACAGCGGCCATGTATTATATATATTTATCCGGTTTTTTTCATTACGGAACCCTAAAAGCTTAACGAATGTCAAACAAACAATTCCCTTTGCTCCGATTCTGCATCGCCGGCTTTGATTGATTCCAATGTCAACAAATTTGATACTGCTATACACTTTTAAGTGAACCAATTTTATTTTTTCCGGATTGTAAGCATCTGTATTTTAGTTCACATTGTCCTGTTCAATCTTTTCAATCATTAATACAGTTTTTCAAATAATAAATAATGAATTATCAATCTGTTTTTTCTGGCTTTCAATTCAAGATACGTACATCTACGTCGTCTACTGTATGAATATATTTACATAGGTAATTTAATACCAAAATGGTAGCACTTTACAACTTTTGAATTAGATTGCCCGTGTCAACTACTTGTTATACATAATATGATAGTTCTGTATCAACTTCTGCAATCAGAAATATAAACATCTCTTTCTTTTTAAGTCATAATATGTATTACTTATTTCGCTTCTCAGTAACTGTCTTAACAAAATATGCGTATAGATAACACCAAACCAAAAATAAATAATTTACAATGTGACCGTTACCAACGGTGTGTGTCGCTTCGAAGCTCGTTAAGTTTTATTGTGGTATTTTATAAACTGTGAATGTTTATTAGTGATTATTTGTATTTTTCATTATATAAGTGATATGAATAACAATTAAATCGCATGAGGTAGGTTTTAATTTTTAAGATATAAGCCTAATAAATGCAAGACGGATTTTTTGACTACCTCAAAGTTAGCGCAACATGACGCTACACCAGATTCTTAATTTAATAAACAAAATATAACATTGTATTTTTTAACTATTATCAAATATAAAAACCATAACATTTGGTAGTCTTTCATGAACATTTAAGTCACACGAGCCACTTTAGCGTCATTCAACCCGCGGGGCAACGGGGCCTATTTGGCGACGGTTATTTCCGTTAAAAAACGCGGCAGGGTAATCTAAGGGTTATGAATGTTTATAACGAAAACACGGTGGCTTCTCCAGCTATTTACACCGTTTTAAATGCTAGAACAAACCATAACCATAGAAACCATAGAACATCTGTTGCTTAACTGCCCGAAATATGAAGCACAAAGGACAATGTTAGAAATAGAATTAGATATTAAAATAAATAATGACAGTTAACATAATGACAGTTCACTGCGTATATATATTAGAAAACTTAGATTAGAGATTTAGATTACTCTTTATTGTACACCAAATAATTACAATATCACTTATGCTTATGTTACACAATGAGGGGGTACAATAGGTGGCCTTATCGCTCAGCAGCGATTTCTTCCAGGCAACCTTTGGGTGAAAAGATAATATAAGTGCTATTATGGTAGGTGGTATACAACAGATAAGAATAATATATATAGACATACATACATACATATACACATACACAAATAAGTATAATATATA
>JACTOM010000904.1:2467004-2478706 GCA_015832385.1 Elymnias hypermnestra | reverse complement strand
CAGAGATATCATGATGAATCAATAGATACCTGGATAATATATATATAATAGATAGATAGATGGATATGATAAAAAACAGCGATTCACTATATTTATTTTAATTAAGATGTATAATTCCGTAGTACATTGATTTGATCTATCTTTTTTCCTCTTTGTCACACGTATATTACATTTTGCAATCATCTCATTTGGTATGATAAGTTTTTAATACAGCTGAATAATTTACTTGTATTAATTTTCGACATTTTTAAACTAATAACATCAGTTACATACAAGAATATAAAAAAATAACAAATAAAATGAATTAAATCAAATAATAAGCCGCATCCAAATTGCTGTCCATAGGGTGTGTTCCTAAAATACTGGCAACATTACCTCTTTGGATAGCTAAGCTGATCCTTTGCCCAAGGTAAGCGCCAGCTTTGAGGTCACTTGTGGAATCCAGTAACCGCTTAGAAAGATGTTTAAAAAATATTTTGGCTTCAGAGCCCCACGGTCCCATAGTTTCCACGCCAAATGGCAGAAATATGTGATCTTGTGTAATAGATCCATATTTCTGCAATTTTTTAATTTCGGCGTCAGTCGCCACAATACCAGGCAACGATGAAGATAATTTTAAATGTGAAGGCGCCATGGTATCAACACAAGTCGCATCCCATACCAGGCACCTTCCATTCTTCCATGGAATTAAAGTAATTCCGTCAGGTCTCTTGCCATCGCTACGTACAACACCGTTCGGCTCTAATTGAGCCGGTACGTTAGCAGTGGCAAGATCTCTACGAATAATATCATTCAAAGCTGCATGTCTTGAAAGGCGACCGGCACTGCGCTGACAAGATAGACCGTGGTGCCCTAAGCGGTCGACTTGGACTCCGCAAGGACAGCAATGAGGATGAAATAGATAGAAATTGTTAAAACTAAAATATGACGATGTAATTATGCGATATTTAGATGTACAAAGTCTCCGACCCGTGTTGGAGGGCAATTTGAAATTTTTATAAAATTAAAATATATATATATATCTCCCCACATCAAAATCTCAATTTTTTATTGCGTTAGGAAAATTCTAAACGATAACAAAGGTTATACTCAAAGTAAACCTATTCATATATTTGAGATTAATATAGACTTTAACAGAAAAACAAAAAGTTTCTAAATCCCCATTTACAATGCTTTCAAAAGCTTGCAGTTGATTGTAACACACGAAGTAACTTTTACATCGTTTGAATGAACTCATTGTTTTAATACTAACTGCAGAAATAGGTCGAGTTAACAAGTGATACTTTTACTACGAGTTAGGATTTTTTTATGTGATATTGTTTATTTATTTATGGGAAACAAACAATTTACTTAAAGACTAACAGGTATTCGCTTAAAACTAACACATACATCAGTAAAGTTTCCACTAACAACTAAAACATAGCGTTATTGTGTACTTATCTCAACATTTTTTCTTTTTTTTTTTACTTAACAGGTAAGATTTAATAATTCCTTTGATTGTGGACTTTCCATCATTAAATATGTCTATATCACTTAGGTTATTGAATATTTCACAAGAACGTATAATAAATGAGTTTTTAGCATAATTAGTCTTACAAAAAGGGACACTAAATATTTTTTTGATACGCGTACACAGTCGAGGACATATAAAAGAGATATTCCTTAGGAGGTAAGGTTAATCAGTCTTATTATTCAGGATTTTGTATAAAAACATTAAAATCTCTCTCCGTTCGACAATTCTCAAGTGAAAGAATATTACTAGGCATTAGCTTATTATACATATTACATTTATATTTTAAGTGTTTTAAAAATTTTATTTGTATGCGTTCAATTTGTTTTTTATAGCTCAAATATTGAGGGTTCCGTAGACGAATATTCTAAAACAGATCTAACAAAGGCGTTAAACTGAAGAAGAAGTGTAGTAATTTAATCATACCTTTAACTATATCGGTTCAATTTTTCATTTATTTACGTATATTTGAGGGCATAAATATTGGAATACATATTTATGGCCTCAAATGTATCTGTTTACAAGAATAATAGATTTTTTCCTGTGTATGTCTAAATATTTTCCTCCAGCTCTGTCAGTTTTCCATCCCATTGCTCTATTAGAAATAGATAGCAATACATTGCTAGGATAGGATTTTCCTCTGCAATTATTCGATTTTTTCTCGCCGTAAAAACCATCCTTGGACTTCAACGAACATTAAAAAAAACAATTGTCAAAATTGACCCAGACGTTGCTGAGTTATGCGCTTACCAATTTAAGTAACACAGAGAATCTTTTTTGTTTTGAAACAAAAGGTAGCGTAAATAAATGACATCTTTACATAGCCTATGAAAGGTGAATAATTTTTAAACAAAAGATAGTAGCATAAATGAATGCCATATTGACATAACCTAGAAATGAATTAACAACGGTCTAATAATTCATGTCACAACCTTGTGCATGCTTGGGAGTGCGTGGGTGGATGCGTGGGTGGATGCGTGGGAGTGCGTGGGTGGGTGCGTGGAAGTGCGTGGGTGGATACGGGGGAGTGCGTGGGTGGATGCGTGGGTGGGTGCGTGGGAGTGCGTGAGTGGGTGCGTAGAAGTGCGTGGGTGGATACGTGGGAGTGCGTGGGTGGATGTGTGGAAAAGCGTTTATAAGCATTGAAGTGACGTGAGACCGGTCTTTGGGCGCTTCGTAACAGAAACAAATGACTGTCCACATAAATTTGAAAAAAATGGTAAAGGGTTGATGGAATTCAAAAAGTGAATAGCCTAAAACCTTCTACAATTAATTCCGCGTCGAATGGTCATGGTCTCATGCCGATCGGTCCAGTGGTTTTCAAGTTTATCGATAACAAAGTAAAACAGAGTTGCTTTTATATATATAGATTTACTTATAAACAAAGATTACTTACAATATATTAGTAATGTTGGTAACTTATAACTATGTTAGTTTAAAAAATGTAGTTTAGTTGATTATCGGAGTAATTCTTCGGTGCGCCGATAATTTAATGTTATTATATAGTTGTAAAGTTTATTTTTCATGATTAATGTATTATTAATATTTTTGTAGATATAATTAGCGAGGAAAGCAAATTGTCGTTGAGGAAAAGTACTTCTAGTACGTGCAATATGTATTTCAGGACGACGGAGAGGGGACTTTTCTGTCGGTGGGATTTTGAGTGTGCGGTGACAGCGAATTAAAGATTTTTCAATGTATAGTTGCCGAAATGTGAGCACCTTGGAGACTGTGTATAGTTCATCAGTCGGAAATCTGCGGGGTTTATTAAGCATAACCTTTATGATAGCTCTTTGAGATCATTCAAGTTCTATCATATGAGATCTGGCTGCGCCTCCCCAAATTGTTATGCAGTGGCTTAAAAGTGATTGGCACAAGGCTTTGTAGATTTGCGTTATTAGATTTACATCAACGAAGTCACGGATTTACATCAAGCTCAATGGTGACCGCGATTCGCTATCCCTTCGCTTGTAAAAAAAGGCATTTTTTTTTTCAAGTAACATGCCCCAAACGATAATGACTAATCTGTCCGACGTAAATTGAGTTAAATACAGTCGCCTGCCCCTCCCCGCACGGCGGTTTTTTGCGTCGATTGCCGCTTTGGTCAAATGACGTTAAAGTGGCTTTTGGGACTTAAATGTTTGTGATCGACTACCAAATGTTATGCTTTTTATGTTTGCTAATAGTTAAACTATACAATGTTATCTTTTGTTTATTAAATTAAGACTCTAGTGTAGCGTCACATTGCGCTAAAGTTTGAGAAAAGTCCGTCTCGTATTTATAGGCTCATATCTTAAAACTTAAGGGTTTTCATTGTTATTCATGTCACTTATATAATCAAAATACAAGTAATCACTCACAATTAATAAATTACCACAAAAAACTTAACGACCTTCGCGATACATGCATTTATGTCTTGGTTTCCACAGAGCATCGCAATGGAAATCAAATTTTGGCTTGGTATTATTTCTTTCCTAGTGACCTTGTAACTAACCATGACCGAAACCTCCCAGACTCAGATAAATTGAAACCAGAACATGTGCTAGCACAATGAAACCCTAAAATACATTAGGCTAATGAAGCCTTTAAAAATTGATTAATAGAAGAAAATTAAGCCAACCGCCAAACAATGTTTTAATGATAAACAATACTATAAAATTAAAAACATCGAATCATCCTCATTATTGGGTCAATATGTTTATCGAGACAAATGAGTTCCGTATATAATAAATGAGCACATTAAAATGTAATTAAACTGAAAAATCGTTACAATAGCATCGCTTTAAACAAACACAAATTGCAATACAATGAGATAATTAAACTTCAACAAAATTTGCCCTATATTTGCATGAATACGTGATTAATTATTTATATTTTGTTACCTGTATTTACTAATTGGCTTGACACGTAGATTATTGTTGAGAGTAACGTGTTGAAAAAGTGAAGTAACCTGCATATCCCAGGATCCATCAGGTTTATACACAACGTCGTATCCTTACGCAAATGTTTTGTCTTTGCTGAAAGGTTGATAACTAGAACGGGTCAAAACCTTCAATTCAGACTTAAACAATTTAGAAAATACAAATTCCTAAATATGACCTGCTAGAAATCGAACTGAAAGCCGCCAGCAAAACGAGCAGTCATCATGTACAACCTGCTTCATGTTGGAGCAGTGTGGTGTCTCTATGCTCTAAATACCTTCCCTCATATGCATAAGAAGCTTGTGCCCAGCAGTGGGATGTTAATAGGCTGCTGCTTACCATTTTTTTTTGTTGCAGCGTAGTCGGCCCTGATCGCCGGCTTGTTATGAGGCGTCCACGACACACATCTTCCCTATATCTCTACCCATCCCCTCGAGAGCCCACCTTAAACATATTCCACATAACCCTCTCCCTCTTCCTTCTCACCTTCCCTATTTCCTATACACAAATGACAGATTACAATAATTCACTAACAAAAATCAATCAAGCCAAGACACCAAGAGAAGAAAGACAAATCAAAAGAAATGAAACCAACACAAATAATTCAAATATGTATAGAAATTTAGATTTTGAATATAATGTTAGTTTTAATACATACTTGGCATTAATAAATAGATTCAGAAGAAAAGCCAACGGTTCTGATAAGCCTGAAAATATACCTAATATAAATTCAGATGTACAAAATAATTCTATTTTAAGAGAATATAATGTATTGAGTACAAATAACGTTTTGAATTTAAATGATCTAACAATTAATGAAACAAGAAGTACTTTATCAGAATTAGGTCATAATTCCAAATCAGATCAATTAACTGGGGAAACAATGGGGAAATTAAAAATTGATGATGAAACTAGAACTAAACTATTCTACGACTATTCGTCTACGTTTAATAGAAGTGATGTAATTAAGAATACTAAACAATACGATGGTTCTCAAAAAGAAGGGAATGTAACATCTAAAAATGAATTTAAAATTGAAAATAAAAATGTAACAATTGTAAGAGAAATTGCTACGCGTAAATTCTCAGATAACTCATTAAGCCCTCCGGCAAACCTCTCCCATCCCTTAATTAAGGACATATTAAAATCAACAAAACCCAGCTTTGTTGACGGTGAGTACAATTTGATTTAGTTGATTCATATTATCTTGTTTTTTCTTTAAATTATAAATCAATGGTGTCGATTCTATCACATCATTCTCTAAACTAAATATTAATCTATAATTCTGTACATTGTATACGTTATACGGGTTTTGCCGCTATCTATTTAATCTAAACTAAACTAGCCATTTCCCATGGTTTTATCTATTCCCAATTGTTGACTATCAAAAAATTCGTTGTTAGTTAAAAAATTACATTTCTAAAGTTACTTTGCGAATGTGTCATGAGTCAGTGAGTTTAATGGTGATAAATCATCATGGTGGCTTTTCTGATGTTCCTGATTTTTGCCACATCGGTTGGATAATATCAAAGTCTATTAGGGAATGAAATAGAAGCAATTTCGTGTGTAGCTCCCATTCTATTTAAATATGAGGAAACCCATTATTTATTGGATCGAAGTGTTAACATAAACCATTTAAATTAAATTCAACTGAACACACAAAAGAAATTTTATCGATATTGGTCCAGCAGTGTAGTAGAAGATTAGTCATACACACATGTACAGAAGAATTAGAGAGAGAAAGAGAGGTAGATTTATGCATTTTACTGTCAAAGAGCCTATTTGAAAGCTATGATTATCCCTTGAGGTATCCAGATTTAGTTATTTTCCCGGGTAAATTCGTTATTTATCAGATCGCATTGTCAATCTCGAAAGCATCTGACGACACACAAACAGGAGCCGTTTAGAAAGACTTCATTTACATTACTATAAATAAAGATTACATCAAATAAACATTAACATAAACAAAAGTAACAACACAATCAATTTATAATAACATTCATCAATGGCGTACGTTATTGTACACAATTAATTATATACATTCGCCAAAATAAGCAGCCTGAAGACGTTTAAGATTACTCTAATTGACTTTAAACATTCTAAACCTTTATTAGATGTAAGCAATTTGAAAGTTATATTGTAATTTAATTGATCATTTAGAAGATAAAATACCTTAAGGGTATAAGAATGCGTAGTAATATAATGATGATACTGAAAAAGCTTTTTTATGGCCTGTGAAAAGTTAAAATTTACATACATACATAGAATCACGCCTCTTTCCCATAGGGATAGGCAGAGACAACGTCCTTCCACTTGCCAGGATCCTTGCATATCTCCTTCGCTTCTTTCATTCTCATTAAACCTTTCGTAGAAGTTCCTCGATTTAGAGTACTCTTGACTTGGACCTTATTTAAAATGTCCTGGATTTGACCCAGGAACGTTCGCCTTGGTCTTCCCCTTCTAACTTTCGCATTCACTCTTGACTCATAAATCCGTTTTGTCAGTCTCCTTTCATTTATTCTATTTACATGCCCAAACCATCTAAGCATACCTTTCTCAATTTTAGTCACTACATCTTCTTTTATACCACAACATTCTCTTATTACACTATTTCTTACTCTGTCACTTAGTTTCAATCCACTCATACTTCTCAACGCTCTCATCTCTACCGCATTTATTTTACTTTTGTGATTCTTCTGCCATACCCAACTTTCACTACCATACATAAGTGTTGGCACCAACGCTCCTGCATGCACAGCCAGTCTGGCCCTTTAAAACACCATCTGGTTATTCATAAAGGCGGGCAGGGCACCATTTACCATATTCCCTGCATTCACTCTCCGTTCAACATCACTTTCAAATGTTCCATCTTTTGTAAATTTAGATCCCAAGTATACAAATTCTTTCACCTCTTCCACTTGTTCCCCATCTATCAAAATATTGCCACTCATCATAGATTCATCTCTTTTAAAAAGCATAACTTTCGTTTGTTTACATTCACTGTCATTCCTTTCCCTTTCAAAGCTTTATTCATAATATTAACCATCTCCTGTAGCTCATAAGCGGATGACGCAAGTATTACTTGATCATCAGCGTAAAGTAAACATTTGATGACTAATTCATTCTTAACCCATACATACTTTTGAAAACTTAATGTCGTAAAATTAATAAATAAAAAAGCAGAATGATGATTGCAGCATGTTTCAACTGAATTTACGCCCAAATTCCCTCCAAAGTTCATAATATGTTATAGTTACGATCAGAAATTGTTGGTTGTCAATGTCAAATGTCAAAAACAAACAAAAGTATACTTTTAAATGCATTGATTTCCGAACGACGAAAAGAAAATCAAACGTTTGACATTCTAAACCAAACAAATCATAAAAATAACTTCACTATAACATTGAATTCCACTTCTGATCTTCTTTTCAATTCAATTCATTTATAAAGGAGGACACGAATATCAAATGATTTAACAGGTAGGAACTTCTAAGGGAAAGCCAAATTGTTGTTTCTACTATATTCCAAGCATTTTTTTCAAATTTACTCTCAGTTTGAACCTTCCATGGACTTCCACGAATACTTCAAAACCAAAATTAAGCAAATCAGTCCAGCCTTTATAGAGTTATAGCGAGAATAGAGACTAGCTATTGATTTTATATATATACTCGTAGATAACCTTTTCGTCTAAACATAAAATATACTATAACGTATTCATAATATTAATTATAAATAAACTTTGAAAGCCGTGACGACTTAGTGGGACTTGATTGCATTTAAAAATTAATTAAATCTTTAGAAACTGCTATAATCGACTTGCGAACTAATCTCAGTAGAAACACCGCTCTTAACCGTGCCCTTTAAGAACCCCAGATGGACTTTTCACAATGATTGGAGAAAGCATACTTTAATAGGTGCCTACAAAATACAATCAATAAAACGTGGTCGCTGACTATGGGCCTCATACGAAATCTCAGAGTCGCTTAGCGTGCGATGGAGAGGGCTATGCTCAGAGTTTCTCTACGTGATCAAATCAGAAATGAGGAGATCCATAACAGAACCAAAGTCACCGATATAGCCCTACGAATCGCGAACCTGAATGGGCGGGGCACATAGTCCGACGGACCGATGGACGTTGGGGACCGAAAGTTCTGGAGTGGCGATACAGTATTAATCCTCATCAATTTAATTATGTTAGTTACTTTAAGTATATTACTTTGTTGTGATTCTTTACATCATATCTATAAGTCTGAATCAAATAGTTACCGGAACGCCAGCGGCATCTATCGACGCTGGACAGAGTCCGTGAGTCACTGGTCTGCGGCGTTCTCGAGTTCTCGACAGTGCGACCCCGCACCGGCCAGCGCAGTATAGAAAGACTCCTCACATGGTGGACCGACGACATAAAGAGGGTTGCCGGTAGTCGCTCGAGCCAAGATCGGGCCTTGTAGACATCATTACGTGAGACCTATGTCCAGCAATCCAAGTCCATCGGTAGAAGCGACGTCGGCTTATAAACTCGGACATTCAAAGCTTCTGGGTGGACACTTTTAAATGGATTTTTGGAGACGAATATTACAAATCCACTGCAGATTTAGCGGCCAATGTCTCTATGATAGAAAAGCTGAAGCTCAAAGCTTTATAAATAGGATATTACAATTCTTTGGACATACGACGGGAAGGCTTACAGATAACTTAGAGAAACTTATTCTCATTAGAAAAATGGAAAGCAAGAGACAGAGAACTTTGATGCAAAGTATAAATTATTACTTAAAGATCATCAAGATTCGTAGCAATAAGCTATGGCTCAAATAGATGGATAGGTTATAAAATATCTCGTTACAACCAATTGCGGTGCATCAATGAAAAATATTGCAGAAACTGGAATAATTTATAACTTTTAAAAGTGAGATGACAAGCATTCTGTTAGTCTCAGGGTCAGGGTTTATAAAAGAAAAAACTACACTGGCTAGAAACTTAATTAATTGTTTATATGATTTTATAATTCTCACAGCTTTGACAGTTTACTAGAAACACTTTATTCCACGACTCGCGAGAACTTTTCAAAGGTTCTATCGGCGGCTATTCTTGTTACTAGTCCAGACCAGCAGGCAGAAACCAGGTCCGTAATCTTGGACGGTAAATCGACTAATAAACAGAACGACTGACAGTTGCAGGTCAGCGTTATTAATATAGAATTTAGGAATGTAACAGCTCGTTGCTTCAACGGTTAAAATTATTCATGTTGGTTTAAAGGATCATGATAACGTATATAAAATGCTTAACTAACTTTCCTATTTAAGTTTAAATTAATACGGTATCCATCTGAATAACTTTAAGAATATTTTTAATCAATATAATCGGTACAGTGAGCTTAACATCGTGGACTTTTTTAGTGATAATCTGTAAGAGATTAGTTTTTATTGTTGACAAGTTAGTCCTTGACTGAGATCTAAGATGCTCTATAGTTTAGACACGTTCCAGCATCTTACTGGAACACAAATCTCTTTGCTTGGCAGTACGTCTTTGCTGGTAGGGTGGTGGTAACACGTCCGACCCTTCCAGTCCAGACTCAGACAAATAAGAATATACAATTTCCTAGGTTTGGCCTAATGGGGATCGAATCACTGCGCCACTGTAGTCGTCAAAATTATAAGGATTAGGCAGCAATTTACACAAAACCTTGACAGATTATATATGTCGGAGTGCGGTAGTTTGTGGAGCGCTGGCGCCAGCTGTCTATCAGCGTGGGACAGAGTCAATAGTGGTAGTCCGCCTCGCGTCCGGTCGACTATTGAAACTGCCGCATTCCTAGCTATTATTGTTAATGAGTTTGTGTAAATTGGTATCGGGAACATTAAATGATTGAACATTATAATCTGTGTTAATTGATAAATTGTTTGATTGCATCAATATTACCCAAGAACGCCCACAGTATGAAAATTATGGATGCCATTAATGACGATGTCAGCTGAGAACCCTAGGCCCCTGTACTTTATTTCTGTGGACGTTCGTGGGTAATGTTGGTGCAATCAAACACTTTATTAATTAACTCGGACTCTAATGTTCAATCACTTAATGTTCCCGATATCAATTTACACAAACTCATTAACAATAATAGCTAGGAACGCGACAGTTTCAATAGTCGACCACTCCGGCCGACCGCCACTCGAGAACTGCCGAGAGACGGGCCGGACTGCCACTTATTGACTCTGCCCCCACGCCGATACACAGATGGCGCCAGCGTTCCACAGACTCTTGCACTCCGACATATATATAAAACCTTCCTCAAAAGTCAGGTTATGTACGAGTATACTTGTGAAACGCTGACAAAGAAACGACACGACAGATGATATTGTTTTATAATAGTAAAGATAAATAAAATAGGGAGACCCCAAATATGAAACTACCCTCTTAAAACGAGGCGGGCAGTGACGTACGAATATTGGTCTTGATCCTCTCTATTGTCTATCTGATTCAGCTGAATAAGTGTCACTTGAGATCTTGATAAAGGTCAAGGAAATTGACATCTTACGTCACATCGGCACATGGTCTTTAAATCAAAACCTTAGTAGTTTTATTAAAGATTTACCTTGTTAATGAACAGATTATATGTATATATACGTATATGTTTAATTTGTCGGTGTTTGTATTTTAAACTGTCAACTGGTAACACTACTCTACAGATTAGCTACAAAAGTTCAGAACCCAAAGCCGTAAGATAAGTTCAAACACAATTATGTTTGAAACTTCCTATTCCCATGGATATTCAAATGTAATCAAATCAAAATATCTTTATTCAAGTAGGCATATTACAGCACTTTTGAATCGTCAAATATTTTTTTTTTCTTTTTTATCCACACTCTAATTCTAATATACGTCTGATGATGGTACTCCAGAACGGCTTAAAATCTAAAGTTACGTGGGTTCCTTCGCGCCCTGATCCGAGAAGAGCTCACAACAAATTCAGTCGGGTATTCTGTTTTTTTGTTATCATCATCATTACAATATCATATTAGTTTAATATATTTCAATTCAAATTAGAGCAGTTCGTTCACTCCCACGCGTTTCTATCGTCTAAGTACTCTTGCAACTTATAATACGATTTTTCTATCAACTTTCTTTTAACAAAGACTTTGAATTTATTAATTGACATTTCTAAAACGTCTTGTGGGAGTTTATTATAGAAACGTATACAGTTACCCTTAAATGAGTTGTTAATCTTATGCAGCCTACTAGAATTTACAACAAGTTTGTTTTTGTTTCGTAAG
>JACTOM010000904.1:2443476-2466156 GCA_015832385.1 Elymnias hypermnestra | reverse complement strand
AACTGCCTCATTGGTCTAGTGGTTAGCATGTTCGACTACAGACATGAGGTCCTGGGTTCGAGTCCCAGGTCGGGCCAATTCAAAAACCAATATTGAGTTTTCTATTAAGATTTTCTCAATATTTGCCCGAAGTAGGGAAGTTGGCGGTGTGCTCCACCCCCGTGCCTCAGAGAGCACGTTAAGCCATCGGTCCTGCGCCTGATCTCTCTCCGATCGTGTCGGATTCGGGAATCGATGTGACGGGTCACATCGGACTATGAGAGTGAAGGAATGCCTGCCAATCCGCAGTGGAGCAGCGTGGTGGGTCTATGATCTAAAAACCCTCGCTCCTTGGAGTGAGGAGGCCTGTGCCCAGCAGTGGGACGTTAATGGGCTGCTACTTATTTACTTTACTTTTATTAATACGTTCTCATTTTAGACTTTATCATATAATTAATATAAATTCCATGAATACTAATGAAGTCATTCATGAAAACAGATCACAGTCAAGCACCAACTTGTCTAGAATTAAATAAAGTCTTATAATTCTAGGTATCTAGGAAAAGTTTCGAAGAAAACAAAGCGAACATCGTCTTCCGGATATTTGATTTCGCCCTTTTCTATTTAAATTTGTAAGAAAAATGCAAATAATAAATATATATATATCATTTAATTGATATGCAATTAATATATACATCTTTCATTATAAATTATAATTGTTTTAAGCCGAATAAAGTTTTTTTTTATTGCTTAGATTGTCCGGCCGCCTTTTAGTGACCACCGTAATTTGCTCACGCTTTGTAACGGAAGTAATCGTCGCCTGCCCAGCACGGGCGGTTGTGAGTCTATTGCCCCCCGAGTTGGATAACACTAAAGTGGCTTTTGGGACTTAAACGGTATGATATTTACGGCGTCATGTTGCACTAAACTTTGAGATAGTGAAAATAGCCCGTTTGTATTTATAGGCTCATATCTTAAAAATTAATACTTACTTCAAGTGTTTTCATTGTTTTTCACATCACTTATATAATCAAAAATACAAATAATCATTAATAAACACTAACAGTTTATAAAATACCACAAATATCTTTACTATCTTCAACGCGACACACGCACCGTTAGTAACGATCGCTTCGTAATTGATTTATTTTTTGTTCTTTGTTTTGTCTGGCGTTATCTCTTCGCATATTTCGTTACAACAGTTACCCAGAAGCGAAATAGATATAACAGATTATGACTTAAAAAGAATGAGATGCTTATATTTCTGATGGCCGAGTTGAGATAAAACTATCATGTCAAGTAGTAGTTGACACGGGCAATCTAAGGGATATCAAACTATGCTGGAAATAATTAATTCGTGTGTATTTTAAGATTGGCTCACTATGACCTTTTTGATTCAATGAATACTTTCGTTCCTTAATCTTTATAGCAGTATCCTTAGACACATTATAAGGCGACAGTCGCCAATTTGTCTTTAGTGGGTAAATGAGGAGGCAAAAGTTTTCAGGAAGTTCTTGAGCAATTTAAGCTCTTAGTACTGGTTAACCTAGTTTCAGCCAACGGAGGTCACATGGCCAACAAACCGTACTGACCTTTTATGTGACCTTTAAGAGCTTAATGTGGAGCTTTTGTTTGAAAATTGCATTTCAACGATTCACTAAAATACATCAACTAGTGTTACGTTACTTAATTATGTGAAATAAAACATTTGGTTGTTTGTTTTAGATAAATTAACCGATATTTTCTCTACTAATACTATTAAGCTGAAGAGTATATCTGCCTGAACGCGCTTATCTTAGAAACTACTAGGCCGACTTGAAAATTATTTTAGTGTTACATAACCCATTAATCGAAAAAGGCTATAGGCTATTTGTCACCACGCTAAGACTAATAGGAGTGGTGCACTAATGCCATATACCAAACATAGCTTTTATGGCCTAACCGTCGTGGCTTTTACTAGGACATCATGGCTCTTACCAAGCCATCATGTCCATTGCTAGACCATCGTGTCTTAAACTAGGCCATCCTGTCTTTAACTAGGTCATTATTGCTTTTACTAGGCGATCATGGCTCTTACTAGACCATCGTGCTTCTTATTGGGCCATAGGGGCTCTTTCTAGGCCATCATGACCGTCACTACGCCATCATGGCTTTTACTAGGCCGTCGTGACCGTTACTACGCTATCATGCCTCTTACTAGGACATCATGGCGTTAACTAGGCCATCATTGCTCTTACTAAGTCATCATGGCTTTTACTAGGCCATCATAGCTCTAACTAGGCTATCACGGTTGTCACTAGGCCACCATAGCTCTAACTAGGCTATCATGGCTTTTACTAGGCCAGCATGGCTTTTACTAGGCTATCATGGCTTTTACTAGGCCATCGTAACTTTTATTAGGCTATCATGGCTCTTTCTAGGCCATCATGACCGTTACTACGCTATCATGGCTTTTACTAGACCATCGTGACCGTTACTACGCCATCATGCCTCTTACAAGGCCATCAAGGCTCTTACTAAGTCATCATGGCTTTTACTAGGCCATCATAGCTCTAATTAGGCTATCATGGCTTTTACTAGGCCAGCATGGCTTTTACTATGCTATCATGGCTTTTACTAGGCCAACATGGCTTTTACTAGGCTATCATGCCTCTTACTAGGCCATCATAGCATTAACTAGGCCATCATTGCTCTTACTTAGTCATCATGGCTTTTACTAGGTCATCACAGCTCTAACTAGGCTATCATGGCTTTTACTAGGCCATCATGACCGTCACTATGATGTCATGGCTTTTACTAGGCCATCGTGACCGTTGCTACGCCATTATGCCTCTTACTAGGCCATCATGGCTCTTACTAAGTCATCATAGCTTTTACTAGGCCATCGTAACTTTTATTAGGCTATCATGATTCTCACTAGGCCACCAAAGCTCTAACTAGGCTATCATGGCTTTTACTAGGTCAACGTGGGTTTTACTAGGCCATCATGGCTTTCACTAGTCCGACATGACTTTTATACAGCAGTCATGTCATTAACTAGGCCCTTGTGGCCAAAGAGGCCATCAAACCAATTGACGTTGTGACAAATATAAATGGTAAAGAAAATTAATAGCTATCCATTATTAAATTGGAAACCTTTGGTATTTATTAATTAGAATCTTTATTGGCAGTGACCGGCACAAGGGTTTCTCATCGGATAAATGCTTGAATATAAATGAGATTAGGCGTGGAAATGTTTAATTTATTTAGGGAGTTCGGTTGGATTTAAATTGATTAGGATTAAATGTGAATTTCCAAAAGAAATGTTTTATTAATGATTATTTATGGGTATAATAATCCATAGTATTTTTGACGATCTCGCTGGTGCAATGGTGCGAGTACCTGCTTTGCTAGCAGAGGTCCAAGGATCATTCCCCGGAATTGGATCTGGTGGAAAGCTTCGGCCGTGGCTAACTTCTCCCTATCAGCAAACACGTACCGCCAATCAAATTGTATTCGATTTGAAAATGTAAATTTTCCAAAAATTATGCAGTCATGAATGGTTAAGCACGTGGATTCTTGTTGAGAGTGGGGAGTTTGAATCCTGGGCAAATTTTGGCAAGCAATCCTGGATTTGATTTCTAGCATGGGAAATGTAAATAAACGTAAAATAACTTTAGTGCCACTTTTGAAACAGCTGACCGTATTGAGAAAATTAGATCAACCCTTATTATTTAGGTTGCATAAATTAACAACTCATTTAAGGGTAACTGTATACGTTCCTATAATAAACTCCCACAAAACATTCTTGAGATATCACTTAACAAATTCAAAGTCTTTATTAACTGCCTCATTGGTCTGACTGCCTCATTGGTCTAGTGGTTAGTATGTTAATTCAAAAATCAATATTGAGTTTTCTATTAAGATTTTCTCAATATTTGCCCGAAGTTGGGAAGGTGGCGGTGTGATCCACCCCCGTGCCTCGGAGAGCACGTTAAGCCGTCGGTCCTGCGCCTGATCTCTCTCCGGTCGTGTCGGATTGCCGTCACATCGGACTATGAGAGTGAAGGAATAGAGAGTGCACTTGTGTACTATGCCTGCCAATCCGCAGTGGAGCAGCGTGGTGGGTCTATGCTCTAAAAACCCTCGCTCCTCGGAGTGAGGAGGCCTGTGCCCAGCAGTGGGACGTTAATGGGCTGCTACTTACTTACTTACTTTTTTATTAAAAGAAAGTTGATTGCAAAATCATACTATAAGTGGCATGATTACCTAAACGATGGAAACGCGTAGGAGTAAACAAATTGCTCTAATTTATATATGATATTGTAATGGCTGAGTTTGATGTGGACTCTTCTTAGAACAGTGCACGAAGGGACCCCGGTAAATTTAAATTTTAAGTCGTTTTTTGATACCATCATCAGTCGCACATTAGAATAAGTCAAAAAAAGTTGTTTTAACGTCGTCTATGATTGGTGGAGTTATTTTTCTAGTGGGGAGTTTTACAGTGAGGTATAATCTATGGTAATACATGAAAAAGAGATTCACTCTATTTGTGGCACGAGAAGAGTAAAGTGTGATATATAATTTTCAATAGGTTTTACTGTTGTTTCAACGTCATCAGTGATTGGTGGAGTTATTAACCAAGTGGGGAGTTTTACAATGAGGAATAATCGATGGTCACAGATGAAAGCGAGATTCATTCTATTTGTGGCACTCTTCTAGGAAGAAGTCTTACTTATCTTACCAAATTAATTTAGCATTCAATAAAATCCAGAGTATAGCAGCATGGTGGGTTCTTATGTATGTATCCCTTTTTTTACTCCGGATATCAAAACTAGGACAACAGTGAACCAAATTTCCACATTTGTTCAAATAATGTCGTCAAAATTTGACGAGATCATTTATCGCTTCCAACACGGGCAAAGTAAGGGGGTAATTGAGTTATTGGGAAAGTGGGACTCAATTTAGAAGTTAAGTGTTTAGTTAATGGGTCCCATTTTGTGTTTGATTATTCACTCACGTCTCATTGGGAATTTGGGATAACGCGAAAATTGACCGTAAATTTTGTTGTTTATAATTAATTTGGATGTATTATCAGTCAACCTTATATATAAGGTTTTGTGAGACCGCTTCCAAAAAAGAAGACAGACGATAGCACTAATGACACCTTTGATAATGTAACTGAAAAAAATCGAACCTGATTAAAATTAAAAACGTCTCAGAAATGAAACTTTTTTAACAAATCTAAAACTTAAGATTTCCGAGACTTAGCGGAAATGGAAGACATGTTATCATTTAATGAATTTAATTGTCATTAAAATATTAAAAGTGTTTAAAATGTAGAAAAGAGAATTCATGAAATAATTTTATAAAAAATAGTATATATTAAATGACGAGTGGCAAATTCAAATGCCACATGTTATTTGTAAATTTTGAAACGAATTGGCATTAAACATGTTGCACATCTTCGACTGCCTCATTGGTCTAGTGGTTAGCATGTTCGACTACAGACATGAGGTCCTGGGTTCAAGTCCCGGGTCGGGCCAATTCAAAAATGAAAATATAAAAATATTGAGTTTTCTATTAAGATTTTCTTAATATTTGCCCGAAGTTGGGAAGTTGGCGGTGTGATCCACCCCCGTGCCTCGGAGAGCACGTTAAGTCGTCGGTCCTGCGCTTGATCTCTCTCCGGATGTGTCGGATTACCGCCACATCGGGCTATGAGGGTGAAGGAATAGAGAGTACACTTGTGTACTATGCCTGCCAATCCGCAGTGGAGCAGCGTGGTGGGTCTATGCTCTAAAAACCCTCGCTCCTATGAGTGAGGAGGCCTGTGCCCAGCAGTGGGACGTTAATGGGCTGCTACTTACCTACTTTACATCTTCGTGACGCTAATCAAGCGTTTCATGTGTAAACAAAATTATCTGAAGCAGTTTCACTTTAAAAATCATATTTTTAAAACGTTTCATCAACGTTATTTACGCTTCATCATGTCAGTACAGCTACGAATGTGTCATAAAAAATACGTTTACTGAAAAAAATCAAGTAAAAAACACAAAATTTAAAACAGCTGATGTTATAGCTCCGGGCAACGACCGCTAACTAGTTTTTTTTGTATAGTAATGTTACATTTAGCTGTACTAATACGATGGAGCGTAAATAATGCCAAAACGTTTAAAAACTAAGCATATTTTAATCTGGATAGCTTTTTTTCCGTCCCATCATCAAAGGTGTCATTAGTACTATCGTCTGTCTTCGTTTTCGGAAGCGGTCTCCTAACACCTTGTATATACAAGCTTTCATAAGTATTACAATCACATACTATGATATATTTAGCAAAATAAACCAAAAAAATAAATATTTTTATAAAAAAAATTGGTTCAAGACTATAACTGATGATAGCAACGCGTGCTTTTCATGAGAAAGTGTTGATATACAATGTGCATACGAAAACTTTCGACTTCAGAACATTTTTCGAAAAAATATTGCATAGCATGTTTAAAGTGAAAACTATATTGTAAGTAGCAGCCTATTAGTTTAGTGGTTAGCATGTTCGACTACAGGCATGAGGTCTTGGGTTCGAGTCGGGTCAATTCAAATACCAACATTGAGTTTTTTATTAAAATTTTCTCAATATTTGCCCGAAGTTGGGCAGTTGGCGGTGTGCTCCACCCCCGTGCCTCGAAGAGCACGTTAAACTAGCGGTCCTGTGCCGGATCTCTCTTTGCAAGTGTCAGATTGCCCTGACATCGGACTATGAGAGTGAAGGAATAGAGATTGCACTTGTGTACTATGCCTGCCAACCCGCAGTGGAGCAGCGCGGTGAGTCTACGTTCTAAAATCCCTCTCTCATATGTGTGAGGAGGCCCTTGTCCAGCCGTGGGACGTTAATTTGCTGCTAGTTACCTTACCTTTTTCTTATACAATTTCTTTAGAAATCTCTTTGTGATGTATTCAGATTCAAGTTTCTCATATTTGTGAACATATTTAATTTAAAACGAAAAATCTTTAAAATTATCGTTAGTCATAAAGTTATAAGTTACGTTGTAGTGGACTCATTATCTTAAAACATATATATTTACATTTTTGAAGTGAAACTTCTTTAGGCGCGTGAGGGTAAAATTATTACGGATGAAACGCGTGATTAGCGTCACGAAGATGTGCAGCATTTTAAATGCTAATATTTTCAAATGGGTTAGGTGGGTTTAATATACTATTTCTCATAAAATATATATATTTCATAAGTTTTCTTTCCAATAACAAAATTGAATCGACATTTTAAATATTTTAATGACAATAAAATTAATTTCCTAACAATCTATAATTTTAGACTTGTATAAATATAAACAACACGTAAAATTGGTTTGCCAAAGAAGTTTCACTTCTGGCTTGTGTACTTTGTACACACGCACTTTAAAATTAAACGGTCGTGAAGCTCCGCTGTTAATAATTGTAACGAGATGTTATATAAATATGGCCATCCTCGGTAAAAGAACTATCCAATAATAAAAGATTTTTCTAATCAAATCAGTAGTTCCTGAAATTAGCGCGAATAACCACAGAAACCTTCACCTTTATTAAATTTCGTTGACTTATTTAAGTTCAAAGTGTATGTGGTCTAAGAAGCCACTTGCTTACAATACTGTGCGCGTACGAAACGAGATAATTTTCTCTGAGGCACATTCAAAATACACTTTCTTCACGTAACACGAAGATCAGGTGTTGAATACGAGGAAATATCATTTTTATAAAGACAGGAAAAGAGAAATGATTAATTTTAAACAACGACGAGTATATTTTTACATCTTAAAATACAAAGTGGCTTCCGCTGTTTGTTCTTTTAGATCTTTTTTACTATTCAAAGGATTTCAATACAGTTTTCTGCAAATAATAGAGTAATGCAAGAGGAAGTTTTATATGTGTAAAAGTAAGGTAAGTAGCAGCCCATTAACGTCCCACTGCTGGGCACAGGCCTCCTCACTCATATGAGAGAGGGTTTTTAGAGCATAGACCCACCACGCTGCTCCACTGCGGATTGGCAGGCATAGTACACAAGTGTACTCTCTATTCCTTCACTCTCATAGCCCGATGTGACGGTAATCCGACACAACCGGAGAGAGATCAGGCGCAGGACCGACGGCTTAACGTGCTCTCCGAGGCACGGGGGTGGATCACACCGCCAACTTCCCAACTTCGGGCAAATATTGAGAAAATCTTAATAGAAAACTCAATATCGATTTCGAACTGGCCCGACCCGGGACTCGAACTCAGGACCTCTGAAGTCTGTAGTCGAACATGCTAACCACTAGACCAATGAGGCAGTCTTATATGTGTAATACATAAATATTACAATACAGCAAAACCGAAAAATTGAAACATTTGTAATGTGAAATTTACGTCCGCTTAAATCGGAAACGCTAGCTAAACTTTACGAGATAGATCAAATTAATGTACTACGAAATTGAATATCCTAAAAACATCTATAAAAAAGTCTTTAATGGTATATATTTATCCCTAAAAGATAACACACAATAACCATGTTTATCTTTAAACACCGCATAAAATTTGTGTTATATACAAAGTTAATTTATACAAAACAGTGTTTTTCTTTCATCTATTCAATACCTTTAAAATACTTTTTAAATTATTAAAATCGGACATTCCATTCAAAAGATATAACGAATTTAAAAATGTCGTTCTAATGAAAATTGTAGCGACCCTTATAACTGGGCCTGCGACTGGTGAGCTAGGTCAAATTCCAAGGATACCAATGATACCCACCGATATACCTATATTGCTTTTATTTTTATCAAGCTTACAATTACTGGAGCGAATTAAAATCTTTTATTACCTCCTTGAAGTCAAGAATTTTTCAATAGCTGTAAAGAATTTTTAAATTAGCTTATATCGGACATTTTTGACGGCCTCGCTGGCGCAGTGGTGCGAGTATTCGCTTTGCTAGTTGAGGTCCCGGGTTCGATCCCCGGTAGGACGAATTTAGGAAATTGTATTTTCTAATTTGTCTGAGTCTGGACTGGTGGGAGGCTTCGGCCGTGGCTAGTTACCACCCTACCAGCAAAAACGTACCGCCAAACAAAGAGATTTGTGTTCCGGTACGATGCTGTGTAGAAACCGTAAGGGGTATATCGCCTCTTAACAGATTAGCGCGCTTCCATCTTAGACTGTATCATCACTTACCATCAGGTGAGATCACAGTCAAGCGCTAATCTGTCAGCAATAAAAAAAAACATTCTACGTAAATGACGTTACCAATTTAAAACTACAATAATCAGATATATATTCGTTGTAAAGTAAAGAAGTAAGTGACAGCCCATTAACGTCCCACTCCTGGGCACAAGCCTCCTCACTCCGAGGAGCGAGGGCTTTTAGAGCATAGATCCACCACTTGGGACGTTCTCCGCCTCTGTACATTCTGGCGGATATGGCTGCTAAACTTTACAGCCAGATCTGCGCCATTCGTCAGAGGGGGGGAGATACACTTGAGATAGAGCTTTGCTTGTTAAAAAAGTTGGCATATTACCAAATACATGCTGAGTCGCGGTTGCGCCTAGAAGAGGAACGTGCAATTCGCCAACGAATCGTGCAGGCAATTTTGACAAATTTTGAGGCCTGGATTGAGGGAAGTCACGGTAACGTAACTTTCAGATTGACGCAGATGCTCACCGGGTTCTTTTGGTGAGTCTGTTCTGAATTGGAAGGAAGGAACCCCTGGATGTTATCACTGGGAGGCAGAACAAGACGACGCCCAACACACGCTTGAAGAGTGCCCCGCGTGGTACTCCGAACGACGCATTTTGATCGACGAGATAGGGCGTGATCTTTCGGTTAAAACCGTAGTAGCAGCGATGCTCAAAGAGCCAGATGCATGGAGGGTAGTACTCTCCTTCTGTGAAGATGTTCTTCGCAAAAAGGAGACTGCCCAAAGAATCCGTGAGAGGGATGATCCCGTTCGCACAGTTGCACATCGGGCCATCCGTGGTAACCAAACTGGCGCTATGCTTGGGAGGGCTGCGAGGTCGAGAGCTGTCAGTGTGGGGACACTGTCTGCTCCAAGATGACCGTCAGATTTTAGTGCAAACGTGGCACTGGTATGTTTTGTGCGTAGCCCGAGTAGCCAGTACCACCCCCCCAGCAAGCATGCGATGTTTCGAGGGGGGTTTTAGTGGGTAAAAATCCCACATAAGCCGATATCTTTTCCCCAGATCTCAGTTATGTTTTTGAACATTTCCCCCCTCGTCAAGAAAGAAAAAAAAGACCCACCACGCTGCTCCATTGCTAATTGGCAGGTACAGCA
Source organism: Elymnias hypermnestra (assembly GCA_015832385.1). Lineage (NCBI taxonomy): Eukaryota > Metazoa > Arthropoda > Insecta > Lepidoptera > Nymphalidae > Elymnias > Elymnias hypermnestra. Next base: position 2,455,883 of record JACTOM010000904.1, on the reverse strand, counting down.
CACAAATGCACTCTCTATTCCTTCACTCTCATAGCCCGATGTGACGAGAATTCGACACAACCGGAGAGAGATCAGGCGCAGGACCGACGGCTTAACGTGCTCTCCGAGGCACGGCGTTGGGTCACACCGCCAACTTCCCAACTTCGGGCGAATATTGAGAAATCTTAATAGAAAACTCAATATTGGTCTTTGAATTGGCCCGACCCGGGACTCGAACCCAGGACCTCATGTCTGTAGTCGAACATGCTAACCACTAGACCAATGAGGCAGTTTATTGTTATTAATTCTTAATATTTGTATATACCAACTCGACCTGTGTAACCACCCATGTTCAGCAAATAAACATTTCTTTTCATTTTTAGCTGGACTCCTACTTGGAAATACGCAACTCTAAACTCTGTAAACAATATCAATCTTATTCTCGGTGAATCGTTCTTGGGTTTACCTAGAAAAAACCTTGTAAAAGCATACTATACCCATCGATACAGAGCAATATCCCTCGATAAATTCATCAGTAATTCCCGGGCTCATTCCGGGTATCGAATCTTAATCCAATACATAAATCACTGAATCAGACAAGTTAGGCCAAAAGTTTTCGCTGCTTAAGCAGTCGTTTGCTAACTATTTATTTGAAGCTATCCTTAATGTTAGATTGTTTTTATTGAATAAACAGATGGACTGTGAACTCACTTGATAGTAAATATTGCATTCCTTCAGTCCAACAACTTCCTGTACCACTTTTTAAAGAACTAGACATGTTAACTCTACCTTTACTACACATATATGAGCTGTCCTTGTACATTAAAACACATTTAGACTAGTTTGAAAAAATGGTATGATGGAACGCAATTTGAACGATTTAGAATTTCAAAATAATTTAGTAAAACCCTGTAGACAGAAGCTGTCACGTCATGGCTGTTAAAATTTAAAGTAAATTACCCAACGCATACCCAAACATAATTAATACATATAACACGAAATTTCTTGTGGTATCCTGGAAACAAGAATTAGATCCCCTTGTAAAAATAGGTAACGAAGAATCTCGAGCGTCCACAGCTGCACATAGGTTTCACGTAATGACGCCCACAAGGCCCAACCTTGTGGCACCTGGCTCCAACGGCTACCGGCGATCCTCTTTATATCATCGGTGCGGAGTCGCCACTCCAGCACCGTCGGCCCTCACCGTCCATCGGTCCTTCGGACTATGTGCCCCGCCCATTGCCTCTTCAGGTTCGCGATTCGTTGGACTATGTCGGTAACTTTGGTTCTACTACAGATCTCTTCATTTCTAATTAGATCACGTAGAGAAACTCCGAACATAGCCTTCTCCATCGCACGCTGAGTGACTCTGAGCTTCCGCATTAGGCCCACAGTCAACGACGAGCGAGTGCGACAACACTCATGGATGAATGAAGCATAGGAATCCGATCAAGAAATAAAAACCCGTGTAGAAATCACCCGTGCATCATACAATAAAATGAAAAAAATATAGTGCTGTCGCCAAATAAATATCAGAGTTAGGATCCTACTTTGCTACATCTGGCCAGTTGTCACGTACGGTTGCGATGTATGGACCCTGAAAGAGGTCACCATAAGACGCCTCGAGGCGTTAGAGGTCTGGTGTTACCGTCGGATGCTTCGTATCAGTTGGACGCAAAGAATTCGCAACGTCATCTTTAAAAATAAGATTTAAGCTTCTAGCTTAAAAAGTGACAATATTTCTATCCCTTCCTTTTTATTTCTTGCAAAATACATAAGAGGAATCTAAGAAAGTGGTTTAGAAAAGTTAAAACTAATTGTTTTACTTATTTGGCAAGAACCCCACTATGGGTGAAGGCCTCCTCCAAAGACGCCCACTGATCTCTATCTTGTGCAGTTTCTATCCATCCCTGGCCAGGTGTTTTTACTATGTCATCAGCCCTTCTCGTAGACGGTCTTCCTCTGTTTCGTTTTCCAATTGGGCCTTTCCACCTTTCATTGAAATCAGATCAATATTTTGTTGTGAAAGACAGACAAAGGTTACTTTCACAATTATAATATCTAAACTAATATTATAAAGAGGAAACATTTGTGTGTTATGTATGTTTGTAATGTTTTCACACAAAAACTACTATACCGATTTAAAACTTTTTTCACCATAAGAATGCTGCATTTTCATTGAACGAAATAGGCTATAATACTTTCCCAAAAAAAGGGATCCCTCAAAATGCATTAATGTAACCGCAGATGTGAAAAAATTGGTCTAAAAAAATCAGTCATTGCGTGCGCTGAAGAAACTATTGATGATAGAACAAAAATATGTTCTGGATAGATAGATAGATAGATAGATAGATAGAATACTCTTTATTGTACACCAGAAACATGAAACAAGTAACACAGTAACAAAACTTAAAATAACACTACAATTAGGAGACTTTTTTTTTCGAAGTGTGTAGTTGCTGTTAGCCCTACTGGCTTTTACAGCGCAACCGAGAGGGGTGGCGAGCGCAGAAGCTCTGCCGAGGGGTGGGCCCGTAGAAGGGCCCTGCTGCGTCGGGGGAAAACGTTGCTCTAAGGGCGCCTCCTGCGAGGCTCGGACCTAGGCTTAGAGCAACGTTTGCTGCTGCTGAAAAAGACAATCGGACAGGTGCTTAATCTTGACGCCCATGGGTCCGCGACTGGGAGCCGCGGCCGGGGTGCGTCAGATAGCGGGGACCTCGTCTTCGCCGGCGAAGACGCTGTGTGTGTGTGTTATTAGCGATTTCTACCAGGCAACCTTAGGGTTAAAGAGATAATGTCAGGTAAATAGGGTAGGTGGTGTCCCGTAATATATAAATACATACATGCAAATATTCTTACATACTAATATATATACTTTAACTTACAAATACTTAACGAAATATTACAAATAGATACATAATAATATACCTATATATAACTATTATATTATATTAAACTAATATGATATTGTAATGATGATGATAACAAAAAAAAAACAGAATACCCGACAGAGTTTGTTGTGGGCTCATCTCGGATCAACCCTCGTAACTTTAGATTTTAAGTCGTTCTGGAGTATCATCATCAGACGTACATTAGAATTAGAGTGTGGAAAAGAAAAGAAAAAAAACATTTGACGATTCAAAAGGGCTGTAATATGCCTACTTGAATAAAGATATTTTGATTTTGATTTGATTTGATTTAACATATACAACATAGAACAAATAGATCAAATAAATTTCGTCATTAGAAAAATAAAGAAAGATAATAATTTCTTACCTGTTTCTTGATTCCAATGATTTAGCCTGATTAAGTGTAAAGGTAACTCGTTCCATAATGTTATAATTCGAACCGCAAAAGAGTCAGCAAAAAATCTGGTTTTATGTGGTATGACATTAAGTTTTAGGCCACGAGTGGGTCGTAAACATCTTCCGTCATAATCATGGGACTCAAATTTCTGCCTTAAATAAGCAGGAGCACGAGGGTTAAATAGCACACAGTACAGAAGGGAGACAATATGCAAATTCCGGCGAAACCGAATAGGTAACCACTTGAGCTTTGCGCCAAATTCAGAGACATGGTCGTGTTTGCGTCATCCAAATACGAACCGAATAGAAAGATTCTGTACTCGCTCAAGTTTATTCAGTTGGTCCTCGGTTAAATTAGAATAGCTTGCATCGGCGTAATCGAGAATAGAGATATGTGGAAACTCTGCAAGCATAATTTTGGTAGAAATGGGAAGTAGTGAACGCAAACAGAGCAAGGACCCCATGGGGGCAAATGTTTTCCTACTTAAACCACTCAGGTGTGTTGTCCAAGATAGAGTATTGCCATATTAATGCCAAGATTTTTAACAACGTTACTAAATGGTATTAATGTACTGTTAAGAGTAACTGGTGGAAGATTAGGCCAGTCCACCCTTGAAATCAAATTTCTACTGCCAATAGCTTGAGACACTATTATATTATAGATACACAGCTTACTACAATATTATAGAACGTATTAAAATCTTGCTGGAGTGTTGGTGCCAACACTTATGTATGGTAGTGAAAGTTGGGTATGGCAGAAGAATCAGAAAAGTAAAATAAATGCGGTAGAGATGAGAGCGTTGAGAAGCATGAGTGGATTAAAACTGAGTGACAGAATGAGAAATAGTGTGATAAGAGAACGTTGTGGTATAAAAGAAGACGTAGTGACTAAAATTGAGAAAGGTATGCTTAGATGGTTTGGGCATGTAGAGAGAATGAATGAAAGGAGACTGACAAAAAGGATTTATGAGTCAAGAGTGAATGCGAAAGTTGGAAGGGGAAGACCGAGGCGAACGTTCCTGGACCAAATCCAGGACATTTTAAATAACGGCCAGGTCAAGAGTACTCTAAACCGACGAACTTGTATGAAAGGTTTAATGAGAATGAAAGAAGCGAAGGAGATATGCAAGGATCGTGGCAAGTGGAAGGATGTTGCCTCTGCCTACCCCTATGGGAATCAGTCGTGATGCTATGTATGTATGTATGTATGTATTAAAATCTACAAAAAACTCCGTAATGTCATGTGTCCAAATACTGTAGTTATGCCACTATAACTACTTTTATACGTTTGAAAAGTTTATAAAAGCCGACAATAATCAAACCATATTATTAAAACCTCTGTATTAATTGTTATCTTATTAAATGATATTTTCATAAAGTTTTAATTTGACAGTTAACACGCAAGTTAGAAACGCTAGAACACCGTAGAAACGTTGGGTCTTTATATGTGTTCTATCGTATCTATCACGGGGAATGTTCTGATGAGCTCTTTGATTTAGTACCACCCTCTCGCTTTTATGACCGGACAACGCGCAGAAAAAATAAATATCATCCACACACCCTGGATGCGTGGCCTTTAGGCACAGTTCGATTTCGTCGATCCTTCTTCCCGCGCACGTGCAAAATGTGGAACGAACTCCCAGCCACGGTGTTTCTGCAAGGCTATAACTTAGAGATGCTTAAGAGGCAATTAAACCCCTTTCTATTAGGTCGGCAACACATCAGTGGTCCCTATGGTGCTGCAGGTGTCCATGGGCGGCGGTAATCACTCAACATCAGGTGACCCGCAAGCTCGTTTGCTTACCAAGGCTATAAAAAATACCTTTAAAATACATTACAAATAATTAAAATCGGTCATACCATTCAAAAGATATAACGAATTTAAAAATGTCTATCTAAAGAAAATTGTAGCGACCCTTATAACTGGGCCTGCGACTGGTGAGTTAGCTTATATTCCAAGGAAACCGCGGGACATTACTAGTTAGTACTATAATTATTGCAGATCGAGTAATTATTCATCCGAAATAGCGATATATTACAAAATATTCCAGGCACAGTTTATTTTCTCCACAGCTTCGTCCCACGCTGTGTTCGTACTAATAAAAATTCTCGAGAGATAACCAGTACCTCGATTCTTTCCCGACCGCAATACAAAATGTATAGCAAAAAATAAAACCGCTCTTAATACGTTCCCGGAGTTTCCATTAGGGAAATTATCTTTTTAAGAGCTCTATAACATCGTTATGGAGACAATGAGAACGTCTCGCTTTAGACAAAATAACGATTTTTTATATTTTAAGGTGTTTTTTGAAGTGAAACTTCTTATGGCACGGTAGGAGATATGTTATGTTACGCCTAACTTTACGTTATGACTATTGTGTTTAGTAATATATGCACTTGTTCACTCCGGCCGTGACCCTATCAATTGGGCTTGACCCCTGGACTCCGGCCCATGAGAAGTCCAGGTCGGATCGGTCGCTGAGACGGTGAGACGAGAATTCAAAAATTGTTCGATTCTGGGTCGAAAAAGATGTGGTCGGCACCTACCTCGTTTCCCGTTCGCCGGTCTCCTCGGGCGGCGACGACCCTGGCAGGTGTCTGGGTACGTGTGGGTGTGTCTTTATGAAACGCGTAATGTGCATGTATGTACCATGTGACCTGCAAAGCGACGCGGAGGGAGGTATCGGCGATGCCGGTCTACCGTATCCACTCCAAGGCGGTCTTGTGCACCACCAGGCACAGAACTAAGGCACACCACGTGGACGTTAATGAACTCCGGATGAGTGACCTGCCGCGCTTCGTGTAACTCGAGGAAGACGGGCCACTAATGGTTCTTAACGCGCCGACTTCACCGACCGCAATTACAAAAGGGAAACTGCACCTTTTCACCAAAAAACCACGAGACGGGGCGCTTTTTCCGCCCTGACGATGCCTCTTTTTGATAGACAGAGTCACAGACAAACAATATTTTACCTGTATAAGTTATAAAACGGCACAGGACGCGCCCTCTAACGCATGCAGATGCGCCGCTTCCCGATAGTTAGCGAGTTAGTACCTCGGAAAGCTTACAGATGGCGCGAACAGCACTAGTAGAAAAAATTAAAGGATTATTCAAATATCTTTGATAACAATACTCGTATAAGAGTAACATAAAATGAAAGAAAGAAAAGAAAAAACGTTTATTTCACAATTGTGCCAAACATTACATTAGCTCATAGAACACCATTGTCTGGTGCCATGCATGCCTGGCACAACCCTGAAAAAGGTACAAGCTCAGCATTCTACTGTATGGTCCAAGCGAACGTTGAAACATACAGCGCTGATTTTCAGCAAATACCTTAACCAAGGTGACGCCACGGAAAGGACGCAGTCTCACACTAACATTTTTAATTATTATTAAGACTAAGTACTATTATTCAAATACAGCTAAATTTAACTTACAATTAAATGATGCATATTTACTAAATTAAGAAAAGTAAAAGTAATCTAACAAAAAAAGAAAAATATAACACCAAAATAATAAAACAATATAAATATCAATATCAACGTGTACAACCTTATCACAGCAATATAAAATAAAGTATTAATTGAATAACNTATTCAAATACAGCTAAGTTTAACTTAAAATTAAATGTTGCATATTTACTAAATTAAGAAAAGTAAAACTAGTCTAACAAAAAAAGAAGAAAAAATTAATACCAAAATAATAAAACAATATAAATATCAATATCAACGAGTACAACTTTAACACAACAATATAAAATAAAATATTGATTTAAAAACAAATAAAATAAAAATTATGTAAAGTATAACAATAAATAACAGAGTATGCAGGTGGATTTAAAATGATTATATATATATATATAACTAAAAACTTAATGTTTTAAAGAAATAATAATAATTGATTAAATTTTAAATTACTCGTATCTACTATATAAATGAGTACTCCGCCATATCTTGAAATTCAACCTGCTTCATTAATAGGAATTCTCTTAGCTTCCTCTTAAATGCAAATTTATTTTTAATATTCATTATTGAAGGAGGAATGTTTTATTTTTATTTTATTTTAGCTTTATTTTGGAAACAAACAGTACATTTTTTACACAATAATAATAAAATATATGATAATACCTTACAACCAAAACAGTTTCCTATAATACAAATTTCTTATAATTACATGAGAAAGAGAAAAGTGAGTGCAGACAAAGCAAAACATACTATTTAACCTACCATGTAATCTACTTCACAATATTAATCTTTATAAAGTAGACTATTATTGATATTTAGTTTGAATTTTGTGAGAGAGAGATGAAATGGGTCAAATTCAGAGAATAACATGTCGTACTGTTTACAGCTCCTTCTTATGAATGTATTCTCTGAATATCTTGTTATTCCAACATTTTGTGGCGGAGTATGTGAATGAGCCCCTGAACCCTGCTGTTCGGTGAAAAGGTACTAGAAGTGACTTGCGACAACTTCGAAGACCTCTGCCACCATCACCGATCAAATTCAACTTATTTATTAAGTACAAAGGCTTGCCTTGTGTTATGACGCCGAAGAGGAGACCTGCAAGATGTAGCTTCCTCCTAGACCTCATTTTTATGCAACTTGAAGCTTGAAGTTTCTAATTGGATGTTGCAAAATAATGTAAATGTTCAATAGAATGTAACAAAAACAGATTTGTTAGATCGAATTGAAATTCTGTAAGGCTTTTGAGTATATAATGATCTTAAAAAGGCACAATAAACATTAATCAATTTCGTAATACTCTCAACGTGACATATGATTTTCTAGAAGACCCGTAAAAAATCTATTTTGTTACGATTTTTCAAAGTCATGGTGAGAATAATAAAAATATTTTATCTCAAAAATTGTTCCAGGACTTTATAGAGAATTTATTAAAGTATGTGAAAATTTCCGTCGATTTTCTGTGCGACTATTGGTTTCTGAGATATCGATGATGGAAGAGAAAATGATCCATTATCATTCAAAGTCTGATAACCCAGCGGGTACTGGTCGTATCGAGACTAAAAAAATACAAAATTGAAGCTAAATGGACACCCTATCTAATCCTTAAAATGCCTGTGGTTTCATTTATGTGTATTTTGTTTATTATTAATTATTTAAAACCAGGTTGTTGTATTTCTTCTATATACTAGCTGACCAGCTGAAATTGATTACCCTAAAAATGTTATCGTGAGCCAGGCATAAGAGATAGATATATGCTGTTGTAGACTTTTTTATAGAACCCTTAATGAGGAATAATTCTGTCATAAATAATTTTCGCGAATCTTTAACCGTTTGCGCAGCGGACGCAAGGGAAACTGTCGAAGGGGGGAAAACCCCGATTTTCAAACATTCATCATTGAAACACCGCTCCTATTCGTTTTCGCTTGATGATAATAATAATAAGGTCCTAGCCGATTTGGGTTACAGCGACTGCTTTTATGGATTCTTTACGTTGGTCCCGTTGCCCTTCCTCGTTGTCTTAGGATTGTTCGAGCACATTCAGGACAGGTCAGAATACCACCGTAATAATTGTATATTATAACCGAAGGTGGTCTGGCTTTAACTTGGTCTCTTTTTTGGTCTTGTAGCCTTATACGCATCTCATCGAAAGCTTTGATGTTCTGCTTAACTAAGAGTCTCCATTCAGCCCGATCTACTGCAAGCGACTCCTGTTCTGAGGGCTGGATGTTGCATTGCTTCATGTGCCTCAACAACTTCGCTTGCCATCTTGAAGTTCACAATAAAATCCGCGCACACCAACGTAACTGGCTTCGCATTAAGTGTGATTCTATACCACAGGTATTGGCGCGATGAAGGACTTCCATGTTTCTAATGCGATCAGGCCAGTTGATGCCAATTACTTCCCGAAGACATTGCATGTGAAATCGATCGAGTGTACGAATATGCCTCCGAACACCAGGTCTCGGAAGATTAATAGGTTGGGGAGTACAATAGCACTTTTAAGTCATGCGACCGGAATAGCTTAGACCGTAGCTTGCCAAATGCCGCAAACGCAGCACTTTGATGTAACACTGCTTCCCAAGCGCCTAAACTTTTCAACGCATGATGATGTATAGTCTTTTTATAGAGAAGAACTTCCTGAAAGCTATTGCCTCTTTATTTTTCTCACTAAAAACAAATTAGCGACTGTCGCCTTGTCTAAGAACTGCTATAAAAATTTAGGATCGAAAGTATTCATTGAATTAAAAAGGTTATAGTGAGCCAATGTTAAAAGATAGGCATATGCAGGCAGGGACTTTTTTTTAGAACTTTTAAAGGGGAACAATTTTGTCATAAATAATTTTTATGAAACTTTAACCGTTTACTCGTTGCATGTAACGGAAGCTCTCAAAAGGAAATAACCCGATTGTGAAACATTCTTCATTGGCGTACCGTTTCCCTTCATCTTAGCGTGATGATATATATCTTATAACCTTCCTAGATAAATGGGCTATCTAACACTTAAAGAATTTTTCAAATCAGACTAGTAGTTCCTGAGATTAACGCTTTCATGTAAAGAAACTCTTCAGCGTTTTAATGTTGGTACATATATCCCAGCAAATCAAAAACTGTTTCCTATATTTTCGAACCTGAGATCTCAGCTATAAAACTGAGTAAAACTAATCACTAGAGGATGTACTTTTGACAGCCGTTAAAATATTACGTTAACAGCACAAAATGGTCCCTTAATAAGTTGTAATTACTTTCTTAGAAGTTAATTAAAATCGCTTCAACGCTCGCCTTTCATTCAATTATTCTATTCATTTATACAGAAAATTTTAAAGGGAAAGTCAAATTAATTCTTTCGGAGTAATTCTACTCTCATTTGAATTATTCTAAACAGCTTCTGGGCCCCTTTTCGTTGACAAATTTAGACCCCTGCGAGATTTCAGTGATTACAAAGTTTATGTTTGTATTTTTAACTTTTTCTTATATTATTTTACTAGCTGAAATATACCCAGGAAACTGCGTCTGATATATATTTAAAAGTGGGAGTTAAAATACGGTATGTATTTGATCCTATAAACTGACAAAAAGCCATGATGGCCTAAAAAAAGTCTTGATGGCTTGTGTTATGTATCTGTGAACTTTGTAGGGAGTCTATGATTACATAGCCTATAATAGTGCTGTTACTATACCATCTTGGGCCCGTGGCAAATCCTTGGATGGAGCCTATGGCAAATTATTTTGATCCTACCGCAAAAATCACATATTTAGTTTAATTTTAATATTACCGCTTAAATAGTTATCAAACTCTAAAAACAATTTTATTTTCAAGAACATGGGATTATATGTTTATATTATTTCACATTCACCAGTCTATATACGTCCCACTGATGGGCTTAGGCCTCCTTTCATGACGAGAGGAAATGAGCCATAGTCCCCATGCAAGCCTTCATCAAGAGACTTCACATTCATCTTCCATTCTAGCTAGCTTTTCGTTGAAGGAAAACATTTCGAGGAAACCTACATTCATACGATTAGTTTACGATGAAATAAAAATTACAATTTATGTTTTTAATCACTTCCTTTCAGGTTATTAGATACACATTTACATTCATAATTTAATTAATATACAGATTTTACTTTCCAACGAATATATGTCTAACTTTAAATTCATTTACGTAGAATATCCGTCATTAAATTTTTTTTTAAAGTAATTTTTAGCTTAATTATTATAATCAAATTGCAACACATCCTTCTATAATATTAAAGAAGAGATTTATTTGTAATACTTTATTATCTCAGAACTTTCCTATACACAACATTTGACACTGGAATTCGAGTCGAGAGACATTATTCCCTTTAGATAAATATTTTTAAATTCGTTATATCTTTTGAATTGAATGTCCGATTTTAATCATTTATAAAGTATTTAACAGGTATTGAAACGGTCTTTAATAAGATATCATTTAATAAGATATCATTTAATAGGATAAGTATTGAAAAAGAGGTATGAATAATATGGTTTGATTATAGCCGGCACTTCTATTAACTTTTAAAATGCAAAAAAGTAGTTATAGTGGCATAACTACAGTAGTTAGACATATGGTATCAAGGACTATTTTGTAGATATTAATATATTCTATAATATTATGGAACATTTTTTTGTTCTATCTTCAATAGTTTTCGCAGCGCACGCGATGATAGATTTTATGTGACCCATTTTTTCACACCTTACATTAATGCATTTTTATTAGGGATCTCTATTTTTTTTTTGAGAAATTAATATAGATTATGTAGCTCAGTGAAAATTCAGCTTTCTAATGGTGAAAAAAATTTCGAAATCGGTCCAGTAGTTTTTGTGTGAAAACGTAACAAACATACGTATATACTTACATACAAAATCACAAATCCTTCCTCTTTATAATATTAGTATAGATAAATAAAATGAAACCTATCGTATGTATTAAGTCGGAACAATTCTTACTGGATTTTTATAAAATAAATTTGAATAGCATGTTCTGAGGAAGGCTAATATTATAATGGTAAAGAGTTTGTTCTCCCTTATAGGGACACAGACAGAGTTAAGTGATTCAACAACGAACAAGTTTATTGCGCTTTCTTAGATTTATAAAAGGCCTATGATGGAGTGGTGAGGAATGATCTGTGTCAACGTTATCAACGTATGGGATGAGCAGTAATCTGATTCAAGCATTGAAGTCTCTCTATGAGGGTTCTAGTGCTTGTGTCAAAATAAACGGAGCGTACACGGAGTAGTTTCCTGTCGAAAGAGGGTTTCGACAGGGGTGTGTTGCGGCACCATGGCTGTTCAACCTATTCATGGATAAATGTTTGACAGATTTAAAAGAAAGTATGTATGGGTTAAGAATGAATGAATTACTCGTCAAATGTTTACTCTACGCTGATGATCAAGTAATACTTGCGTCATCCGCTAATGAGCTACAGGAGATGCTAAATATTATGAATGAAGCTTTGAAAGGGAAAGGAATGAAAGTGAATGTAAACAAAACGAAAGTTATGCTTTTTGAACGAGATGAATCTATGATGAATGGCAATATTTTGATAGATGGGGAACAAGTGGAAGAGGTGAAAGAATTTGTATACTTGGGATCTAAATTTACAAAAGATGGAACATGTGAAAGTGATATT
>JACTOM010000904.1:2431681-2441834 GCA_015832385.1 Elymnias hypermnestra | reverse complement strand
ACGTTGATATTCAATGTGCCTCTTACCATGCGGTGATCGCTCCCAGTTTTCACTTTACTGATCACAGAGACATCATTGAATATGTTCCGTTTCGTAGACATGATGAAGTCTATCTCATTTCTCGTGGAACCATCGGGACTCAGCCAGGTCCATTTTCGGAGCGGCTGTTTCTTGAAAAAGGAGTTCATCATGTAGAGTCCCTCCTTTTCCATGAAATCAGCGAGCATCTGTCCCCTCTGGTTCCGTTGCCCATAGCCATATTGCCCCACTCTCAGCTCTGCCCCACTTCGTTCGCCGAGTTTTGCGTTAAAATCTCCCATCACAACATTGTAGAATGTCCCAGAGGTATGCATGGCCCTGGATATGTCCTCATACATAACCTCTACATCCTCATCCGGATGTGATGATGTGGGTGCGTAAACCTGGATGACCTTCAGCGAATACCGTTTGGTGATTCTGAGTATCAGGTACGCTACCCTGTTGGACACGCTGTTAATTTCTACAATGCTGTTGACGAGGGATTTGTGGACAAGGAATCCGACACCACCTTGAGATTGAACTTCACCTTCCCGGTAGTAAAACAAGTTACCGGATTCGAGGATTATCGTGTCCTCCCCCTCTCTACGGACTTCCGACAATCCTATAATATCCCAGTGTAACTTGTTTACTGCTTCTTCCAGTTCGAAGATCTTTTCGTCGGTCCTCAAAGTGCGTGCGTTGTATGTTGCCAGGTCAAGTCGTCGGGGTTGGCAGCGGAATCTCTTCCGGAGATTCTTAGCACCCCCAAACTACCTTATACTCCGAATATAAGAATACGAACAACTCTAAAAAAAAATACGCAATTATTTTTTCACTTTTTAGAGCATTCATTAGTTCTTTTTTTGTTAAAATTTTTATTTCTATGATAAAAGCTTAACTAAAAACTAAATATAATCATTTTTTTGAAAGTGAACTACCGCTCATTTAAGTTCCCAAAAACTAAGGGTCTTATTGTCAAATCATAGATTTTACATTACCTTTAGATTGTCTGACCGTGTTTTTTATTAGTCACCATAATTTGCCCGCGCTTTTTAACGGAAATAACCGTAGCCTGCCCTGACCCGCACGAACTTTTTTGCGTCCATTGTCCCGCGGGTCGAATGACGCTAAAGTGGCTCTTGGGACTTAAATGTTCATGAAAGACTATCAAATGTTATGATTTTTATGTTTGCTAATAACTAAACTATACAATTTTATCTTTTGTTTATTAAATTAAGACTCTGGTGTAGCGTCATGTTGCGCTAAACTTTGAGATAGTGAAAGAAGTCAGTCTTGAATTCAGAGGCTCGTATCTTAAAAATGAAAACTTACCTCAAGGGTTTTCATTGTTATTTACATCAGTTATATAATCAAAAACACAAATAATCTCTAATAAATACTCACAGTTTATAAAAAACCACAAAAAAACTTAACGACCTTCTACGCGACACACGCGCCTTTGGTAACGGTCACTGTGAAACGGATTCTTTTTTGCTTTTTCTACTGTCTGATGTTATTTCTACATTAATTTGTTACTACAGTTACCGAGAAGCAAAATAGATAATAGAAAATAATATTATGACTTAAAAAGAAAGAAATGCCTATATTTCTGATTGCCCAAGTTGAGACAACTATTGTATAATATCGTAAACTAGTAGTTTCTAATTTAAATCTAAATGTAAGGGATAATGAAAGACAGTAATTCACTTGGGATGAGAGAATTTCTGGCCAAAAAATTTAAATAAAACAGGTATTTTTTTCAGGTTTCCGCATTAATACAACAAGTAGAACAGTGTCTATTCTTGGACTCTTTGAGCTGTCTGTTGGGGACTCACCTAGAGCTGAAGGGATGTCTGAGTTAGCTGCTGCCAAGCTTGCAGTCCATCATGTCAACCAGCAGACCTTACTGCCAGGATACAAGCTGCATCTTATTACGAATGATACAAAGGTGAGAAAGTTTATATACCAAGCAGTACTTGTTTCTTGTTTGACTGCTTGGAGGCTTGGGTCATCCGGCAACCGTAACGACATCTTCTAGTGTCCCAGATCAGAGAAGTCCCTCATTGTCATAGATAGAAGGCAAAATGTTTGGCAGAGAGGTAGGATGGACTGCAGTTGCCTTTCTGCTGTCATCTCGTTGAAAGAGGCAATGGAGAGAGATAAAGGTGCTGCTGATGCCTTTAAAACCCTACTCTTTAAAAGAAGAGGCCGGGTGGAAGGTGGCGTATTTTTAAATGGCTCTTTCCTCCTACTTAAACCCCCTTTGTCACTTTTTGTTGCTTGTATTTGGAAGTGTCAGAGTGAATGGTCAAGGGATGCTTTGACACCTCCAAGGTTGATGGATAAGGATAAGGATTTGGGAATGGAGGCTTTCTGCAAAATTTCAAGTAAATCTCGAAAAATTTTTAGGCTCTCGTAAATATACGAGTATTATAATCACTAATGATATTTACCATAAAAATAATTACTACCTGATCCGCGCAACTTCATCTGCCTTACATAAACGTAAGGTTTAAAGAGATTCGATTGGCATAAAAGAGGTTGTAGTGATTCAACCTTACAAGATAGACATATGCTGTCGCAAACTTTTTTTTAGATAATTTAAAGGAGAACAATTATGTCATACATTACTTTTGCCAAACTTTAACAGTTTATGTAGCGCTCGCAACGGAACCACTCAAAATTAAAAGGCCCGATTTTTATGTCTAAATTGTTGTTAAGAATATATTATATACTAGCATACCCGACAGACTTCGTTCTGTCAGCAGTACTAATGATCTAGGGCTCTTACATTTTGTGACAATTCAATTGATTTTGAACTTCGCGCAGCGGTAAGAAGGTGCAAATTGACTCTTGCTTAGGCAATAGACTCTTTTCTGTTTTGAAACAAAAGATAAATGACATCTTTACATAACCTAGAAATGAATTAACAAAACCGTTGCTATAGACAACAAGTGCGTGGGTGGATGCGTGGGAGTGCGTGGGTGGATGCGTGGGAGTGCGTGGAATGGATGCGTGGGAATGCGTAGGTGGCTGCGTGGGTGGATGCGTGGAAGGGTGTGTGGAAACGCGTTTATAAGCATTGAAGTTACGTTAGACATTTTGCCGGTCTTTGTGCGCTTCGTAGCAGAAACAAATTACTATCCACATAAATTTGAAAAAAATGGTAAAGGGTTGATGGGATTCAAAAAATGAATATTCTTCTACAATTAATTCCGCGTTGAATGGTCATGGTCTCATGCCGATCGGTTCAGTAGTTTTCAAGTTTATCGATAGCAAAGCAAAATAGGCTGCTGTTATATATAGACTATAATGTATTATATAATAAAGTATCACTTTAATTAAAATAAGAGATAAAACTTTTATGTATTAATTAATGCAAATTGGTATAAACCTTAGTTTTTCATTCTAAAAGTTGTCTCAAAAGTCACAAGTGCTATCGTATCGGGGTCTTAAGATATTGAAGGTCAAAAGGTCATAAAAGTTTTTCGTGAATATCTCGCTTTCTGTTGGTTAAATGAGATCGGCACCTATTATAAAAGTTGTAGAGTATAAAATTCTCTACATCTTTTGCTTGAAGTTTTTTTTCATACGATCAACCGTTTTTGCAGTAAACCGGTGCTCAGTCATTATATGCCCACTAAATAAATTGTCTAATACAAATGTATATTAACGACGTGCAATAAAGGGTATTTTTTCTATCTATCTATTCAAATACGAAACAAGTTTTCGCTTTAAAAGTTCTTGATCTTTCAGTGCGACCCTGGAGTTGGAATAGACAGATTTTTCCATGCACTTTACACGGAACGAGAATCCAGACTTGTGATGTTACTCGGAACCGCCTGCTCCGAAGTAACTGAAAGCATCGCCAAGATTGTACCATATTGGAATATTGTACAGGTATCTAGCATTATTTTAATATATTTATGAAAAAATGTCAACGTTTAAATTTAATTTGATTCCTGAAAGACTTATTGAATTCTAGACGACGACACGAACATCAAAAATTTGACAGATGGGGCTGGTTTCTGAGGAAAAGCGAAATTGTTGGTTTTGCGTTATTCCAAGCATTTATTTTCATATTTATTCCTCTTTTAAACCACGCCTGGACTTCCACAAATAGTTCAAAATGAAAATCAACCACATCAGTCCAGCCTCTCTCGAGTTTTAACGAGTTTAACGGACAGCAATTGGTTTGTATATATGTATGTAGTGCTTTTATTATTCTCAACTCCTTTTTTTTGCGCTGGGAAATGCCTTTACGCACCCCGATGAAAGACTATCCAATCGGGAGTGTGGGACTCACAGATTACAGAGTACTCACTAAAACCCAGCGGATCCCTGCTCATCCATGAGTGAGATCTACTCTAGTAACTCGGATGACACCGACCACGAGGACCTACCAATCAATAGGGTGAAGCATGAAGCGCATACGTACGACTTCTGCCACCAGGGCTCCTTCAGCTTCAGCCGAGCTAGGGAGAGCCTCAGCCTCTTGCTTCCTTAGTCTCTCATTTGCCTCCTTCAGCGAGATGACGGTCTCGCAAAACAAAGCAGCCGCCCTCCACCCAACTTCACTGGAGAGCATTAAATATTCTCACCACCTGCCCTTACTCTCCTTACTAATTCTCCTTGCTTAATTTGTATATAATAAAATCTAAATACTGTTATGCTTCTAAATGTCTACAATGATTGTTAATACTTTCCATTCCTATTATTTATCATAAGAAAAGTCACAAGTTAATTATATATCTTCTTATTATGAAAAAATCTATATCACTCGTGGTGTTCCGAATCCCGTGGAAGTACGGAAAAATTCCAATTGAATAGCCAATCTAAACTATTCTTAAATCTAATTGAACATACACCAAATATTTCATCAAAATCAGTGCAGACGTTTAGGAGTAGCTAATTAATTACGCTTACATAATTCATCTGCACGTGCAAGTGCAAGTGGTTGCACACGTACACACTTGTGTACTTTTGCAGGTATTTATTCAAATACCATGATAAAAAATTATTTAAATAATTAATAAATTGGTATGTTTACTCTATGCTGATGATCAATTTATACATGCATCATCTGCTAATGAACTACACGAGATGGTAAATATTATGAATGAAGCGTTGAATGCAAGCAAGACGAAAGTCATGCTTTTTGAAAGAGATCAATCTATGACGAATGGCAATATTTTGATAGATGGGGAACAAGTGGAAGAGGTGAAAGAATTTGTAAACTTGGGATCTAAATTTACATAAGATGGAACATGTGAAAGTGATATTGAAAAGAGAGTGAATGCAGGGAATATGGTAAATGGTGCCCTGCGCGCTTTTTTTAATAGCCAGATGGTGTCTCAAAGGGCCAGACTGGCTGTGCGTGGAGGAGTGTTGGTGCCAGCACTTATGTGTGGTAGTGAAAGTTGGGTATGGCAGAAGAATCACATAAGTAAAATTAAGGCGGTAGAGATGAGAGCGTTGAGAAGTATGAGTGGAGTAAAACTCAGTGACAGAGTAAGAAATACTGTAATAAGAGAACGTTGTGGTATAAAAGAAGACGTAGTGACTAAAATCGAGAAAGGTATGCTTAGATGGTTTGGGCACGTAGAGAGAACGAATGAAAGGAGACTGACAAAAAAGATTTATGAGTCAAGAGTGAATGCGAAAGTTGGAAGGGGAAGACCAAGGCGACCGTTTCTGGACCAAATCCAGAACATTTTAAATAAGGGCCAAGTCAAGAGTACTCTAAACCGACGAGCTTGTATGAAAGATTTAATGAGAATGAAAGAAGCGAAGGAGATATGCAAGGATCGTGGTAATGGAGGGATGTGGTCTCTACCTACCCCGAAGGGTATATAATGTAACTTATTCGGATTTCAACAAAGGTTAAAATATAAAGGAAAATAAAAGCTGATATTTCTTAAGAGCTGGTGAATAATTGGTGTAAATACTATTAACTTTATACTAAGAACTTAAGTTAAAATTACTAAGATTTCGACCCTTTTATATAGTGTGAAATTATTAGTGACCTTTGCTCGGAATAGCAAATCCGGTGAAAAGCGCTTTCACAGCCTCCACTCATTTACCCAAGGAAATGAAAATAGGAACACCTTCCCCGGTTTTAGCTTTAAAGTAGGAAAAATAGGTTATAAAACTGAATATTTTATGTAAAATGTGCACTTATTTTTAAAATGTATATGCTCAAAGTAGTAAATTTAAAAACTGTGAACATATCTCATTAAGGTTATTTATTTTAAGGTACATATAAAATAAGGAGTAGAGTTAAGAGTAAAGCAATTTATAATCTATATATATCTATAGGGATTTTATATAAAAGGTTTCATATTGATATTAAGAGAAAGTTATGCTATTAACGATGTCAGCGAAATATCTGCCGGTGCTACACCAGCAGCATAGCATAACCTTAGAAGCAAAATTCTAAATGTGTTAAAAACAAGTTCTCGGAAGCCAATTTATTGCAAACTTTCTTGCAAATTTGCGATTGTTTAGTTGCTTTTGTGACACGTAGCACCATCTTGTTTAAAAGAAACAAATTCAAGGCAGTTAACATAATGACAGTTCACTGCGTATATAAATTAGAAAACTTGTTGTATGTACATAAAAACATTGACTCTTTTAATAAAAAGAGTGAATGTACATCATATAACTTACGAAACCAAAACAAACTTGTTATAAATTCTAGTAGGCTGCATAAGATTAACAACTCATTTAAGGGTAACTGTATACGTTTCTATAATAAACTCCCACAAGACGTTCTAAAGATGTCAATTAATAAATTCAAAGTCTTTGTTAAAAGAAAGTTGATAGAAAAATCGTATTACAAGTTGCAAGATTACCTAGACGATAGAAACACATGGGAGTGAAAGAATTGCTCTAATTTTAATTAAAATATATTAAACTAATATATTATTGTAATTATGATGGTAAAAAAATACCCGACTGAGTTTGTTGTGGGTTCTTCTCGGATCGGGGCGCGAAGGAACCCTCGTAACTTTAGATTTTAAGCCGATTTTGAGTACCATCATCAGACGTATATTAGAATCAGAGTGTGGAAAAAAAATATATAACTTGACGATTCAAAAGTATTATATAGTATATATAATATATATGCTTACTTGAATAAAGATATTTTTGATTTGATTTGATTTGAAAATAAAACTTGGTCCTCATCAATTTCTTCCAATTAAGTCATTTATCACAACACCATAGCGCAATTCATTATTGGTGATGTCAAATTTCATGTGCATGATATGTTGCTTTTGCCATTTGGCTGATATCGTCTTCCATCGTTAATTGCACACCTTTCTCTTCACAATGAAATAAATATTCATTGATTTCTCTTAAATATACTCGTTTTTTTTAAATATCAAGATGTAATCTATTCGCAACCCCTATATAAAAATCTCGTGTCAAAATGTTTGTCGCCAAAGGACCCTGAAGCTACTTAACAGATTTCGATGATTTTGCAATTTTTTGCTTTTGTAACTTAATTAACAATAGAACTTATATTTAATGATTAATATACATAAATTAAAATGAAACTATCCGATACTTTAATGAATAAATCCAAAGAGTTGTCGATTCAGGCTGATTTATTTGCATTTTCTAATTTCTCTGAATCTGGACCAGTGGGAGGCTTCAGTTGTGGCTCTAGTTACCACCCTACCAAGGGATTTGAAGTTCCGGTACGATGCTGTGTAAAAACCATAAGAAGTAAATCACCCTTTACCAGATTAGAGCGCTTCTATCTTAGACTCAAGCAACACTAATCATCAGGTGTGATCGCAGTCAAGCGCTGAACTGTAGTCAATAAAAAAAGCACCCTGTCAACGTCCTACTGCTGCTTCTATGGCTATTTTCTTAAGTATTGCTCAAAGGATAAAGGTTTTTTCACGATATTTTCTTAAATCAAAAAGCACAATGCTGATTTAATGACATCTTTGTGATGCCTACTAAATCATCATGCCCAGGACAAGAATCTCTGTGATATAATCACTGTGATAAAATGTTTAAAATTCAATTTGAAACCCATACATATACGGTATCTAAATCCTATAAATATAAATGCAATAAAATAAGTAATCTTAAACACAAAGGGAATCAAATGCTTTACTTTGCTCCGAATCAAAAAAAAAGTTATTCTCAAGCACTCGTTAAAAGTTAGACACGGTTAGATTTAACAATGCCTTGCGTTATCAGACCAACTCAAAGGGAGCAATCTTTTCGTATTTATGTAACAAAGCTCAAAGGCTTTGACGGGATTGAAGACAGGATAGCAATAATCGTTATCCCTGTATCCTTTTAACTCGACAACATTTCCTTCCTCATCTATATATAACACTTCCCTGCTATAATTCTAGAGCACGATGAACTCCGAAACTACTCAACCGATTTTAATCTGTTCTTTATTTTAATGGATTTATTCTTTAGGACATCGGATAGGTTTCATTTTAATTTACATATATTAAACTGAGAAATCGTTAAGTATAAGTTCTGCTGTCAACTAATTAAAAAAAGCAACAAACAGCAAAATCAAAAAATCATCGAAATCTGTTAAGTAGTTTCCTCCAATTCCTCCAGTTCCTCCAATAAGAGGCTTTATTTTGATATTTTAAAAAATCTGTTATATTTTAAGAAAAATCAATGAATATTTATTTCATTGTGATGAGAATGGTTTACAATTAACAATGGAAGACGATATCAACCAAATGGCCCTGCAAATACTCGTACACTATCAGCATCATATCCTTCTCATGGAATCTTGCATGACCAATTGCGCTATTGAGCTATGATTAATGGTTTTATATGGCCAATATTGGAAGTTATTAATGTAGACGAAGCTAATTATCAACAAGACGACCCTAAGTGCAACACAAGCTGCGATACAATCGTCATTTTGCAACTCAAAGAGGTGATTACAATTGGCCTCCGAGATCTTGTTATTCAACATATTTAAACTTTTGTCTGTAGGGTTACGTGGAAGATAAGGTCTATGCCAATACTCCACATTCGATTCAAGACCTTACAGATGGATTTGGTGAAGTTATCGAGGGTATACATCCGAAACTGTGCGAATTGGTCATGGAAAATTTAGGATATGGTGATGCAAGTGTAGCAGCGGCGGATACTTGGCTGATATCGTTATCCATCGTTAATGCCTTTCTCTTTACAATGAAAGAAATATACATCAATGTCTCTATACTTTTATATTCCCTATATGATTAAGTTATTGTATCTATTTCAAGTATTGTTTGTAGTGTACAATAAAGTGTATTCTGTGTCTCTTTTCCTAGGTTTCCTTTGGGTCAACGTCACCAGCTCTCAGCGATCGTTCTGAATTCCCACTGTTCTGTAGAACAGTAGCTCCAGACTCCTCGCACAATCCTGCCCGGATTGCTTTTATTAGGTAAGCGAAAATAGGCTTAAAACACGGGACGAACATTCAATTTTTAATTATATATCCAAAAGTCAAGTCGAAACGGTTGAACTTTTTATCGCAGTGAAAGAAAAGTCGTATACGCACCACAAGAGAAAAATTCGGCATGGTTGACCAGCTTTCGAGGACGGGAATGCCGTATTTTTCTCCCTTTAAGCTTTACTGAACTCACCAACTTTTCATTTGCTATAAATTCAATTCACACTATTACACTATTATACTTTTCTAATATGAACTCTTCAGTGTTTTTGTCAATATAAACTTTTCTATTATGACCTCTTCAGTGCTTTTGTCCATATAAACTTTTCTAATGTGACCTCTTCAGTGCTTTTGACAATATAAACTTTTTTAATGTGACCTCTTCAGTGCTTTTGACAATATAAACTTTTCTAATGTAAGCTCTTCAGTGCTTTTGTCAATATACACATTTTTAATGTGACCTCTTCAGTGCTTTTGTCCATATAAACTTTTCTAATGTGACCCCTTCAGAGCTTTTGACAATATAAACTTTTTTAATGTGACCTCTTCAGTGCTTTTGACAATATAAACTTTTCTAATGTGACCTCTTCAGTGCTTTTGACAATATAAACTTTTCTTATGTGACCTCTTCAGTGCTTTTGTCAATATAAACTTGTCTAATGTGACTTCTTCAGTGCTTTTGACAATATAAACTTTTCTAAT
>JACTOM010000904.1:2386423-2411152 GCA_015832385.1 Elymnias hypermnestra | reverse complement strand
TTCCCATCAGTTTCATTAATCACCCTTTCAATTAATATCTTTGCATACAATTTGCCGACGACACTAAGAAGGCTGATACCGCGGTAATTTTTGCACTCCTGCTGTGACCCTTTTCCTTTATATAGAGGGACAATTACGGCCTTGCTCCAATCTCTTGGGACTTGACCTTTCTCCCAGCATATATTGAAAAGGCAGTACAGCTGAGCTACCACAATCCCGCGGCCAGCCTTCAGCATCTCGACTGACACTCTGTCATACCCAGCAGCCTTACCTGATTTCATACCTTTTATCGCTTTCATGATGTCATCCATACTAATCTCGCTATCACTTGTCTTACATTCATTGCTATCCGCAGAGGCCATATTTACCTCTGCTTCATTTCTTTCAAACAAACTTTCAAAATGATCCTTCCATCTCTTCAATATCCATTCTTCTCCTTTTATTAAACTTCCATCTAAACTTCTGATTTTACAAAGCTCCGAGGAAGTAGATCTCCCTCGGGCAAATTGTATTGATTTCCAGAAAAACTTTTTGTTTGACTGAAAATCATCAGAAAGTCTCCTATCATACATATCACTGTATTCTTCTTTTTTCTTTCTTACAGCTTCTTTCACGATTACTTTCACCCTTTTGTATTCCATTCTTGCCTTTTTTACGTCATCATTCGTTGCCTTTTGCATTCGTTGGTTCGCTTTTGTAGCCAACCAATCGGACCAAGCTTTCTTCTTTTCACACACAGCTGCTTGAACATTTTTGTCCATCCACAAATTCTTCTCTTTCTTACCTTTCCTCCTTTTAGACACGCCACATACATCAATAGCAGCACCAACCACTCCATCTTTAAATTTATTCCATAAACTTTCAATCTCATTTCCTTCGTCTTCACTCTTGAATCGCCCACTCAAATTTTTCAGATATTCTTCTCTAACATCCTCTTCTTGCAATCTCTCCACTTTTATTCGTTCAAGAATGCTCGAGGTTTCCTTCTTTCTATGGCGCCACCGATTAAAAAGACCACCGATTCGGGCAACAACCAGGTAGTGGTCAGTATCGATGTGGACCCCGCGGTATACTCGAGCATCTATAACTTTTTAGTATATAAATAATAAAATTTAGCAAAAGTATGAACATTGTATATAACGTTGGCTTCCTAATAAATAAATAAATAAATAAATAAAAAAGATGCGAAAAGCGTCGTTATACTGCACGCGTATTGCCGTATAGGATTTTCTGAAAAAAATTGTCCAAAGTTGACAGGTATAAAAGCACTGGCAATACGCGGTGAATAATGTTTTCTTGTCGGCCTTGCTACATTTACCGAATCTAAGAATTTTTTAAGATAATGTCTTCAGTTGAACAAGCTTTCACTAATGGATTATGTCAGTCATACTATTGACGTCTTTTACCTTATTTGTTTAACTACTTTTCTAAAATTCAGAAATTTATCAAGTACCTCTTCAATGTAACGCTGGTTTGTTAGAAAACTTACACAATTCTAAATCAAAAGTGCTAATTATGCACAAGAGACATTTAAAAATTAAACAAAATGATACAGTTACATTTGGCGGTGCAAATGTTACAGAAAAGAAGAAGAAGAATAAAGAAGAAGAGAAAAATATACAATACTGTGTGATTCTACTGTAACCTAACGTTAAATTAGGAATATTTGGGAGTGTGTGGTTATTCATGCGGAGCAATGATATCTTCAAGATTATATTTCAATTCTTCTTATTCTTTAAACTGTCAATATTTCTAGACGGTTTATTTTGACAAATTACTGAGAAGCTAAAATACGTCGATAATTCTTATAAACCCGCAATTTTGGTGAGATAACGTCTTCAATTGGGCAAGCTATCTTTAATGAATTCTGTCAGTCAAACTATTGACGTCTTTTACGTTATCTGTATCTATACTTTTCTAATATTCAGAAATTTATCAAGTAGAATAGTGACCAAATTCAAAACTACTAATTTTATCGAAGAGACGTTTAAAATTAAACAAAATGTTTAATCAACCATTGATACAGTTATGTGGTGCAACTGTTTGAATTTGAGTGAAAGCCTAAGCATAAATATGATTATTTAGCATAAGAAAATTATGTACTACTGGATTCTAATGTGCCCTTAAAGAATGTTATGAAAATTTGGGATTAGGTGATTATTCACCCATATATTTCGTTGTTGTGGCACTGAGAAGATACGATGCGTCTTTAATTCGTATAAATGATTTTAGTTGAGCAAGCTATCACTAATGGATTCTGTCAGTAAAACTATTGACGTCTTTCACCTTATCTGCACTACTATTTCTCTATCTACACATCCATATCGTCAAGTTTATATTTCTTTACTCTAAGTATCTGAAAAGAATATTTTAAAAGCATCAATATGTCCTAAAACGCGGTATTTTGATGAAATAACCTTTTTAGTTGATCGTACTTTGTTAAAGACTACTTTAAACGCGTCAATATTACCAATAAGTGGGCGTTTTTAGTGAGATAACGTCATCAGACCGAGCTATCTTTAATGGATTCTGTCAGTCAAGCTATTGACGTCTTTTACGTTATCTGTATTACTACTTTCCAAACATTCCGAAATACATCAAGTATCTCTATAATTTTACAACACTGCTATGATAGAAAAGCGACAAAATTTAAAAGTGCTAATTTTACAGAAAGAACATTTCCAAATTGAACAAAAGGTTTAGTCAACCAATGATACAATTACATTAAGTGCCTCTGCGAAATTTTTGTCGATTTCAATTTGAGTGGAAGATATTTAATAAAAGAAGAGTATTTGACACTAGAAATAGTATACAATAATGGAATCTGCTGTATCCATAAATAAGGTTATGAAAATTTGGGATTATTCGAATCTTCATCCAAAGCAATGATATCGTCAAGTTTATTTTTCATTTCTTTTTATACTTTAAACTGTAAATATTTCTAGTCTACTTCTTTTATCAACTTACTGAGAAGCTGAAATGCTTCGATAATTCTTATAAACGTACTATTTTAGTGAGATAACATCTTCAGTTGAGCAAGCTATCACTAATGGATTCTATCAGTCAAACTATTGACTTTTTAACGTTATCTTATACTGTTTTCCTAACATTTAGGAATATATCATGTTCTATCTACACATCAATATCTTCAAGTTTATATTTCTTTGCACTAAGTTTCTTAAAAACAAACTGTTTCTATGACATTTGTTTAAGCAAAGTAACTAAATATTCTAGAAGCATCAATAATTCCTATAAAAAAATTTTACGTTATCTGTTACACTACTTTTGTATTATTCAGAAACTTATCAAGTATCTCTATAATTATACAACACTGCTACGATAGAAAAGCGACAAAATTTAAAAGTGCTAATTTTACAGAAAGGACATTTCCAAATTGGATAAAAGATTTAGTCAACCAATGGTACAATTACATTTAGTGCCTCTGCGAAATTTTGGTCGAACACAATTTGAATGGAAGATATTTAATAAAAGAAGAGTATTTGACACGAGAAATAGTATACAATACTGGAATCTGCTGTATCCATAAATAAAGTTATGAAAATTTGGGATTATTCGAATCTTCATCCAAAGCAATGATATCGTCAAGTTTATTTTTCATTTCTTTTTATACTTTAACTGTAAATATTTCTAGCCTTTTTCTTTTATCAACTTATTGAGAAGCTGAAATGCTTCGATAATTCTTATAAACATGCTATTTTAGTGAGATAACGTCTTCAGTTGAGCAAGCTATCACTAATGGATTCTGTCAGTCAAACTATTGATGTCTTTTACGTTATCCGCAATACTTATTTTTCTAACATTAAGGAATCTATCGTGTTATAATATATTTCTTTGATCTAAGTATGTTAAAAGCAAACTGTTTCTACATTGTTTGTTTTAGCAACGTAACTAAATATTCTAGACTCGTTAATAATTCCTACAAAAGCGCTATTTTGGCGCAATAACGTTTACAGTTGATCGAGCTATAGTTAATGGATTCTGTCACTCAAAATATTGATGCCTCTTCGTGTTACATGTCACTATTTTTTAAATTATATTTTATAAACAATTTGCGCTTTCTACAATAATAAATTAGGAAAGGTTTAATAATTTGCTTTCAGGTGTGACAAGGCACACACAATTTCGCCAGTGTCACGTTGATTGAAGAAGGCACGTAGGAGATTGTACGGTTTCTGTGATTGCAAATCAAAATTTTGATAATCTAAAAAAAAAGTTAAGGTTAGGGACGACACAATACAACACACGATAAACACACAAAGATATTTACAATAGGGACTATATACAGGGGTTAACAAATACTCAACATTTAAAGGAAAAGGAACAGTGGATGGTATAATGTCATATATGGGATGGGAAATTTTGGGACAGTTGAACATAATATGGAAAACAGTTCCTTCGTCCAGACCATATTCACAAATTTAATAGTCCCTGATCCGGAGTTTCGCTAAGGGGGAACACAAGTGACGAAGATGCATTCCGTGAAATAGTAGATGTTACAGAGCGATTTGCATATCTATGAAGAAAAAACCAGGGTCGCTTTGGAATATTTGGCTGGATGGTGGCATAATATTTGCCTTTGACCAATTTTGATAAACTCCAGTATGAGATCCAAGACTCCTCCATATAAGACTTGGAAAGTGAACTTATACCATGTGAAAAGTTTTGAAGGTGATCAAGCGTTCTATCTTGGACTGCTGCTATAGCGTATGAGTCAGCTGTCTCATTTCCAGGGATACCGGAGTGGCTGGGAACCCAAGCAAGCAAAACCGATAAATTCCGTTGAAAGCATGAGAACAAAGCCTCCCTGATTCTGAAAATAATGGGGAATCTTGATTTACTACGAAAAGGGTTTTCTTTAATAGACCATTTCTAATAATCAACTTGAAATTTGACACAGATTAAATTTCACTTATTTTTATATGACAGACAGTACAGACTAAACTGCCTCATTGGTCTAGTGGTTAGCATGTTCGACTACAGACATGAGGTCCTGGGTTCGAGTCCCGGGTCGGGCCAATCCAAAAATGGATATTGGGTAGTCTATTAAGTTTTTCTCAATATTTGCCCGAAGTTGGGAAGTTGGCGGTGTGATCCACCCCCGTGCCTTAGAGAGCACGTTAAGCCGTCGGTTCTGCGCCCGATCTCTCTCGGGTTGTGTCGGATTACCGTCAAATCGGACTATGAGAGTGAAGGAATAGAGAGTGCACTTGTGTATTAACGCCTGCCAATCCGCAGTGGAGCAGCGTGGTGGGTCTATGCTCTAAAAACCCTCTCTCATATGAGTGAGGAGGCCTGTGCCCAGCTGTGGGACGTTAATGGGCTGCTACTTACTTACAGACTAAATATTTATTAAATGAAAATTAATAATCTAGTATTCATAGCAAAAATAGTAGAGTTTCTTTGTAGTTTTTTGTACTTTCTCTAAGGGATAAATTTCACTGGCCTAATCTTAACTTCTCTTTCCCAAGGATTTATGTCAGAGGGATTATATGAAAGTAAATAAATCCCTTAATAAGGACAGTATCATATTTCATAAGTGTAATCATTTTTACTCTGTGTACAATAACTCATCCTCACTTTGCTTTTATATAGCACACTATAGACTCATTTACACGCTCCTTAATTTTATTTAACTCAGTTGTAGATATAATTCAGAAATGTTTCATCGTCGGCGTAGTTTTCTATCCCGTGGACATATGGGGAAACATATTATTCTTCAAATCGAAATGTTGTTTTCTTGCCCTTATCCCACTAGGTGGGGTCGGCACAGCATGTTTCCTTTCGCCACTTCACTCTATCCGCTGTCATTTCTACATTCACACCCTTAATAGACATATCCTCTTTCACACAATTCATCCACACTTTTTTTGGTCGCCCTCTCCCGGCCCTGCCGCTTACCATCATATTTAGAACCCTCTTACATACATGGCTATCCTCCCTTCTCATTACATGTCCATACCAGGCTAACCTTCCACTCCTTAACTTCTCGGTCACTGGTGCTACTTTCACACTTCCTCTAATATACTCATTCTTAATCTTATCCAATTTTGACACTCCACACATCCATCTCAACATTCGTATCTCCGCTGCATGCAATTTCTTTTCATTNCCTCTGTCCTCTGTCCTCTGTCCTCTGTCCTCTGTCCTCTGTCCTCTGTCCTCTGTCCTCTGTCCTCTGTCCTCTGTCCTCTGTCCTCTGTCCTCTGTCCTCTGTCCTCTGTCCTCTGTCCTCTGTCCTCTGTCCTCTGTCCTCTGTCCTCTGTCCTCTGTCCTCTGTCCTCTGTCCTCTGTCCTCTGTCCTCTGTCCTCTGTCCTCTGTCCTCTGTCCTCTGTCCTCTGTCCTCTGTCCTCTGTCCTCTGTCCTCTGTCCTCTGTCCTCTGTCCTCTGTCCTCTGTCCTCTGTCCTCTGTCCTCTGTCCTCTGTCCTCTGTCCTCTGTCCTCTGTCCTCTGTCCTCTGTCCTCTGTCCTCTGTCCTCTGTCCTCTGTCCTCTGTCCTCTGTCCTCTGTCCTCTGTCCTCTGTCCTCTGTCCTCTGTCCTCTGTCCTCTGTCCTCTGTCCTCTGTCCTCTGTCCTCTGTCCTCTGTCCTCTGTCCTCTGTCCTCTGTCCTCTGTCCTCTGTCCTCTGTCCTCTGTCCTCTGTCCTCTGTCCTCTGTCCTCTGTCCTCTGTCCTCTGTCCTCTGTCCTCTGTCCTCTGTCCTCTGTCCTCTGTCCTCTGTCCTCTGTCCTCTGTCCTCTGTCCTCTGTCCTCTGTCCTCTGTCCTCTGTCCTCTGTCCTCTGTCCTCTGTCCTCTGTCCTCTGTCCTCTGTCCTCTGTCCTCTGTCCTCTGTCCTCTGTCCTCTGTCCTCTGTCCTCTGTCCTCTGTCCTCTGTCCTCTGTCCTCTGTCCTCTGTCCTCTGTCCTCTGTCCTCTGTCCTCTGTCCTCTGTCCTCTGTCCTCTGTCCTCTGTCCTCTGTCCTCTGTCCTCTGTCCTCTGTCCTCTGTCCTCTGTCCTCTGTCCTCTGTCCTCTGTCCTCTGTCCTCTGTCCTCTGTCCTCTGTCCTCTGTCCTCTGTCCTCTGTCCTCTGTCCTCTGTCCTCTGTCCTCTGTCCTCTGTCCTCTGTCCTCTGTCCTCTGTCCTCTGTCCTCTGTCCTCTGTCCTCTGTCCTCTGTCCTCTGTCCTCTGTCCTCTGTCCTCTGTCCTCTGTCCTCTGTCCTCTGTCCTCTGTCCTCTGTCCTCTGTCCTCTGTCCTCTGTCCTCTGTCCTCTGTCCTCTGTCCTCTGTCCTCTGTCCTCTGTCCTCTGTCCTCTGTCCTCTGTCCTCTGTCCTCTGTCCTCTGTCCTCTGTCCTCTGTCCTCTGTCCTCTGTCCTCTGTCCTCTGTCCTCTGTCCTCTGTCCTCTGTCCTCTGTCCTCTGTCCTCTGTCCTCTGTCCTCTGTCCTCTGTCCTCTGTCCTCTGTCCTCTGTCCTCTGTCCTCTGTCCTCTGTCCTCTGTCCTCTGTCCTCTGTCCTCTGTCCTCTGTCCTCTGTCCTCTGTCCTCTGTCCTCTGTCCTCTGTCCTCTGTCCTCTGTCCTCTGTCCTCTGTCCTCTGTCCTCTGTCCTCTGTCCTCTGTCCTCTGTCCTCTGTCCTCTGTCCTCTGTCCTCTGTCCTCTGTCCTCTGTCCTCTGTCCTCTGTCCTCTGTCCTCTGTCCTCTGTCCTCTGTCCTCTGTCCTCTGTCCTCTGTCCTCTGTCCTCTGTCCTCTGTCCTCTGTCCTCTGTCCTCTGTCCTCTGTCCTCTGTCCTCTGTCCTCTGTCCTCTGTCCTCTGTCCTCTGTCCTCTGTCCTCTGTCCTCTGTCCTCTGTCCTCTGTCCTCTGTCCTCTGTCCTCTGTCCTCTGTCCTCTGTCCTCTGTCCTCTGTCCTCTGTCCTCTGTCCTCTGTCCTCTGTCCTCTGTCCTCTGTCCTCTGTCCTCTGTCCTCTGTCCTCTGTCCTCTGTCCTCTGTCCTCTGTCCTCTGCCCTCTGTCCTCTGTCCTCTGTCCTCTGTCCTCTGTCCTCTGTCCTCTGTCCTCTGTCCTCTGTCCTCTGTCCTCTGTCCTCTGTCATCTGTCCTCTGTCCTCTGTCCTCTGTCCTCTGTCCTCTGTCCTGTACATTTAACGCTTATAATAAGGCCTTAACAGAGCAAAGCGAACTTAAATAAGGCAAACAACTTTTTGCGTATGAATTGTGTGTGGTGTGTGTGTGTGTGTGTGTAACCATGTGTGTGTATTTATAAATTTTTAAATACATTTAATGAAAAACTTTAATCGTTATTCGTTAAATCTATGATATATCACAAGATATTTTTTTTAATTCCATTAATTCTTATATCCTTTTATATCCATTAATCCTTTTTATATTGTAACTTTGTTAAATGGAAGAAGTTTAATTTTGGGTATGTATTATATTTGTAAAGATAATCGAAAAACGTCCACTAATTCATCACGAGGTCTTCAAAACGTGACTTGACTTGCAATTTAGCAAAGTGATACTTTGTGCAACGTAAACGCTCAATAAGATAATTATATTTTATATGTAAAAAAATAATTTGGTCCAAGTCGTAACTAATTCTACGCAGACATTCAACTAATAATGAACATTAAACCAAAAGCGACCTATTTACTTACAGAAAATAAATTTCAAAGGAAAAGAAAGACACAATTAAGGTCCAATTATCTGAAAATAGTACGTTTCTAATCCGGTTTACCGCCTTTGTCTCGGTTCTGGTGTGAAATAAAAGACTACTTCACTACAAAAGGCAGTTACAATGAGAATGGCTGTGAGGTTGCTAGTATTATGCTTAAATGTGACGCTTCTAAATTGCTACTTATACTCTCCGGTCAAGTTTCAATACTTTTAAATAGTAGACGTAGTGGATGATAATTCACGTTAACCTTTATGGCCTTAAATATCAAAAAAATACACGTGGTCCTTATAGGGATGACATAAAACACCAGTCGTCTATCTATCTATATAAAAGCAACATTTTTTTCTTTGTTATTTTATCAATAACTTGAAAACTACTGGACCTATCGGCATGAGACGATGACCATTCGACGCGGAATTAATTGTAGAAGGTTTTAGGCTATTCATTTTTTTGAATTCCATCAATCCTTTACCAATTTTTATTTAAATTTATGTGGATAGTCATTTGTTTCTGCTACAAAGCGCACAAAGACCGGCAAAATGTCTAACGTCACTTCAATGCCTATAAACACGTTTCCACACACCCTCCCACGCATCCACTCACGCA
The DNA here is from genome assembly GCA_015832385.1 of Elymnias hypermnestra. Classification (NCBI taxonomy): domain Eukaryota; kingdom Metazoa; phylum Arthropoda; class Insecta; order Lepidoptera; family Nymphalidae; genus Elymnias; species Elymnias hypermnestra. Next base: position 2,401,879 of record JACTOM010000904.1, on the reverse strand, counting down.
CTCCCACGCATCCACCCACGCATCCACAAGGTTGTGACATGAATTATTAGGCCGTTGTCTATAGCAACGGTTTTATTATTTCATTTCTAGGTTATGTAAATATGGTATTCATTTATGCTACTATCTTTTGTTTAGAAATTATTCATCTTTCATAGGTTCTGTGAAGATGTCATTTATTTACAATATCTTTTGTTACAAAACAAAAATGATTCCGTGTGTCATTTAATCGATTGTGTTTTGTTTAGTATTTATTTAATATAAAAATGAATCGCAAAATGTGTTGGTAAGCGCATAACTCAACAACGCCTGGATAAATTTTGACATTTGTTTTTTTTAATGTTCGTTGTAGTCCAAGGATGGTTTTTACGGCGAGAAAAATTCGAATAATTGCAGAGGAAAATCCTAAAAACATGCCATTTGCCATTGCCATAAAAATGTTTTCTAACTAAAATGTAGAGTCAATTTGACCTTTATTGCTATTCAGTAAAGTTCATAATAAATTACAAGTACTTACTGTTGTCTAAATCAATTTGCACTTTCTTACCGTTGCGCAAAGTTCAAAATCAATTGAATTGTCACAAAATGTAAGCGCTATAGATCATTAGTACTGCTGACAGAACGAAGTCTGTCGGGTCTGCTAGTTGGTATATAAACCTAAAACAAACATAGAAACTCACGTTGCGCTTCCATGAGACTGAGTGACATACGCAGCCGTACAAAATAACGAAAACAGTGTCGTACATTTGTCTCGCTCTTTCCTTACGATACCGCATTTGTTAGAGTGAAAGAAACAACATGTCACTAGCAGATTTAAATAAAAGTTAACTTTCCCGTCCTTGAGTTGTAAAAAAATAATCATGATCTTAACGGGGGTACCAAAAGACCCCAGTTATTCTAAATCTAAAACAGAATCATTGAAACATCACGTTGCGCTTCTATGAAACGACTCAGCGATTTATGCGGCCGTGCATATTAGCAAAAGCTGCGTCGTACGCTTTTTTTGCTCTTTCTTTACGGTACCGCTTTGTTAGAGCGAAATAAATAACATGTCACTACACAGACTTTAACATAAATTAACTATATCAAAAACTTATGCGCGATCCTAGCATGACTGCTATAAAACCCCAGTGATTTGTATATACATAAATCTAAATCAAACATAGCAACATTACGAAGCGCTTCCATGACTGAGTGATTTACGCGGCCGTACAAATTAGCGAAAACAGTGTTGTACAATTCTCTCGCTCTTTCCTTACGTTACCGCATTCGTTGGAGTGAGAGAGATAGCATGTCACTAGCAGACTAAAACAAAACATGCTGATATGTAAACCTTTTATATGAATTATTTAGCTTTTTTTTTATCAAAAATAATATTTTTGAACGATTTGCACTTGCAATAATAAAAAAAAAATGGGAAAATGTTTCTTCATAACGCTTTTATAAAGAAAATAGCTCTCCTAATATTCAAGTTATTAAAATAAGTAATTTATGGTGGATTTGAAATCCCCTGCTTCGGGACGACTTTAATACAGTGTTTTTTCCCAACAGTGGGACGTTAATGGACTGTTACTCACCTTACCTTAAAAGCCATGATAGCCTAGTGGTGGATGTAAATCCAAAGCGGTTTCCTTTTATAAAAATGAAACTTACGTGCTTGATTGTAGGAAACCTTTATATCCCGATAATAATTCTGGGCTATCCTTCGCCTGACAATCATCAATTAAGTGGTGGGTTTATGTTCTAAATACCATTTCTCCTATGATTGAGTAGAATGCTGTAAGGCGTTAATAGACTTACCTTATAATAAACTATTAAGATACAGAATTTACATGTCATATTTATATACGTTTAAATTAATTTTTATTTGTTTTATTTCAGAAGCTAGATACAAGGATAATAATTGGGAGTTTCTCACAGGAAATGCTACCGAAAATATTTTGCGAGGTGAGATTTTATTAACAAATATATATAAAACAATTAATAATCCAGATTAAAATTTAAAACCCCAGTGTAATTTACTTTTTATTATCATCATAAATGTTTTTATGATAACAATGAGGTCTCTACTTTTATTAAATCGAGTCAAATTATTTCGTCCATTTATCGCATGACGCATTACAGCTGGACTAAAGCCAATATGGCTATGGCTAGCTTCAACTGTTTCAATTACATCTTGATTTCATAAAGTCACCAGTATATATGTGTCGAAGAATAAGAGAGAAGGAGGAAGTATAAAGCATAGGGGCGTAGGATTCTTCACCTACATCGTCATTAATGGCATCCATAATTACCATACTGTGGGCGTTGATGGGTAATGTTGGTGCAATCAAACACTTTATTAATTAACTCAGATTTATAATGTTCTATCACTTAATATTCCCGATATCAATTTACACAAACACGTTAATAATATATTAGTTAGGAATGTGACAGTTTCAAAAGTCGACCGCACCGGCAGGCCGTCACCCGAGACTTGGAGAGAAGTGCACCGGACTGCCACTATTGACTCTGCCCCTCGCCGATTGACTGATGGAGCGACACACACACATATATATATATATATATATATATATATATATATATATATATATATACATTTAAAACGTTTCATTAACATTATTTACGCTCCGTCATGTTAGTACAGCTAAATAAAATGATACTTTTTTAAAAATACATGAGCTGACGCTCGGGTCAAGGACCGCACGCGGCAGCTGCCTGTGTACAAGAAACAACTAGTACTAATGTCTGTCTTCGTTTTCGGGAGCGGTTTCCTAACATCTTATATATATACAATTGTTATGTGCGTGTATATGTCACTGAACTTCTCCTAAACGGATGGATCGATTTTATTGAATTTTTTTATGACTTCAGGTGGTTTCGGAATTGGTAAACGTTGACAGTTCCATCCAATAGAACAAATTTACCCATATCTCCACGGGGTCATGAACTACGCGGGCGACACCGCTAAGGACGGCTAATATTTATAAAAATCGATAGTATGAACGATATTGGTTTGCGGACATTAATTTGACGTTTCAAAGTAATATGACAACATTTATTGTTGTTGTAATAAACAATGGTATTAGGCTAATCGCGCCTCTCTATGGTTGTTTTATGATCTTGCTCGCAGGTTTAGGTGGAACGTGACAATGAGCCAAGTTTTTCGTGTATGTTAATGGCTAAATTCTTTATCCAAGTACAATGAATAAACCATAATGATATTACACAACTACTTATAATCTAAAGTTAAAAGGGTTCCTTCGCGCCTTGTTCTGAGAAGAGGCCGCAACAAACTCAGTAGGGTATTACTATTTACATCCTCACCTTTACAGTGAGATTATTATTTATAATATTAAGTTAAGGTTAATCCATTAACTCCAGAGCTTTTTTGTCGTCCAGATTTTAGAACGATTTTTCAATTAGTTTCTTTTTTTTAATAAAACTTTTAAATATATTAAGTGACATCTCTAGAATCCATTATTAATCTTGCAAGTAATCCTTTTCAAATACACAAACACCATATTGTACACGTCGTGTTTGTCAAAGTGAGGCATTAGCACTCAGGCACTTACAGAAACTAAATCCCTTTGTAAGGTTTAAGTGGTCGCCATGATAACGTCGCTATTTCTATTGAAATTAATTTAATGAAAGGATTTTATACAGTAACGATGACCTATTAAAACCTATGTATCAGTCGCTTACTTTTTTTGGGCTTGGAAATGCTTTAACGCACTTACCCTGACCTGAATGGGTTAGGAGTGTAGAACTCAGCGAGGGAGGAGACTTCGCAATACCCACTAAAACTCGTTCATGGGCTTCCTTTAGTGAGATTACAGTCTTGCAGAAGAGGGCCACTTCCGCCTAACATTTCTCATCTCTCAAGCGAGAGTTCTCCGCCGATCAGCGCCACCAAGCGGTGCCGCTGAGATCCCCATTCTACGCATTCACAGTGTGATGTGCTGAGTCGATAGCTGCACCACACTCGTAGCAAGCAGGCGACTCCTCTCGGCCAATTTAGTGCAGGAACTTTCCAAAGCAGCCATGCCCGGTCAAAACCTGTACCAGTCTGTAGAAAAGCGTCCCGTGCCTCCTGGAAAGCCATTGCTCCAGGTGAGGACGGATCGCCACCACAAAGGCCACGCCCGCTATTGGATCAGTCGCTTACTTAGAGATTTAAAAAACGGTTCAATAAACGCTAGAATATTCTCAATACTCAAGTGTTTTGCCACGTTTTCAAATGCTCATATACTGCCAAATTCTTAATCCATCTGTCATTCAAATACAAATTCATTAATTACATTTATTATTAAACACCAACTCACATTGACTAACAAGTTTTATTCGCTCTATTTTAATTTATACTGTTTAGCATTACTTCCCTTAAAACAACTACTTCACGAGACACAGCTCGAAAGACTGTCTTAACAAAATGTTTCCTTAACATTACCTCGTATTGCATAACATTGCGTAATATTGCACAATGTTTTTGGTAGTTTTAAATATTGCCACCATATTACTCAGCTCAAAGCTCAAAGCTCAGAGTCACTCAGCGTGTGATGGAGAGGGCTATGCTCGGAGTTTCTCTACACGAGCAAATCAGAAATGAAGAGATCCGTAGCAGAACCAAAGTCATCGACATAACCCTACGAATCGCGAACCTGAAGTGGCAATGGGCGGGGCACATAGTCCGGCGAACCGATGGACGTTGGAGTCGGAAGGGGCTGGAATGGCGACCCCGCACCGGACGACGAAGTGTAGGAAGACCCCCCACAAGGTGGACCCACGATATAAGGAGGATCGCCGGTAGCCGCTGGAGCCAGGCGGCACAAGATCGGGCCTTGTGGGCATCATTTCGTGAGACCTACGTCCATCCGTGGACGTCCATCGGTTGAAGCAACGACGACGACCATATTACTCAACAACTCCCAACATTTCAGAGCAATCCATATTGTCACCAAACTATCTATAATTTACACATTTATTTAGCAAAAAATTATACAACACTATCTAGTGAAAGCTAAAATCAAAAGTTTAAAGGTGTCTTTCTATATAATCAGAAATTCGTATTTGAAGTGGGAAAACTTTAAGCCATTTTTTATAATTGTTATTAATAGCAAGATGGTGTCTCAAAGGGCTAGACTGGCTGTGCATGCTGGAGTGTTGGTGCCAACACTTATGTATGGTAGTGAAAGTTGGGTATGGCAGAAGAATCACAAAAGTAAAATAAATGCGGTAGAGATGAGAGCGTTGAGAAGCATGAGTGGATTAAAACTGAGTGACAGAGTGAGAAATAGTGTGATAAGAGAACGTTGTGGTATAAAAGAAGACGTAGTGACTAAAATTGAAAAAGGTATGCTTAGATGGTTTGGGCATGTAGAGAGAATGAATGAAAGGAGACTGACAAAAAGGATTTATGAGTCAAGAGTGAATGCGAAAGTTGGAAGGGGAAGACCGAGGCGAACGTTCCTGGACCAAATCCAGGACATTTTAAATAACGGCCAGGTCAAGAGTACTTGTATGAAAGGTTTAATGAGAATGAAAGAAGCGAAAGAGATATACAAGGATCGTGGCAAGTGGAAGGATGTTGTCTCTGCCTACCCCTATGGGAATGAGGCGTGATGCTATGTATGTATGTATGTATTAATAGCCACACCGTAAGAAAAGCTCGCATGTTGCACCTGTGGTCTACTACTAAAAATACTCGGGGTACCAGGTGGACTACCATAAGAAATCTGATCTCCAGCATGATTTCTTTATCCAGGTGATATTTCCCGAGTCAAACTAGAGAAGATTGTGGTGTGAAAGAAGATGTAGTGTCTAAAATTGACAAAGGTATGCTTAGATGGTTTAGGCACGTAGAGAATGAATGAAAGGAAACTGACAAAAAGCATTGATGAGACAAGAGTGAATGGGAAAGCGTTAACCAAGGCCAACGTTCCTGGACCAAATCCAGGACATTTTAAATAAGAGGCAGGTCAAGAGTACTCTAAACCGATGAACTGGTATGAAAGGTTTAACGAGAATGAAAGAAGCGAAGGAGATATGCAAGGATCGTGGCAAGTGGAAGGACGTGGTAGACACTACGAAGGGTCTAACCTGAAGGGAATGAGGCGTGATGCTATGTATATATGTAAACTAGCATATTTATGAGTTGAAATTAACTAAACCTGGGTTCCTTTTCTTGTCGAGGGAGATATCTTCATTATATACCCAACCATTTTCGGAGGATAAAACAGGTTATGTGGGATCCACTAAAACCCTCCTGGTGACCTTCCTTAATTTTGCCACGGCAGATTAAGACTACATCTATATGCCGTCCTCTTGGGGTCGTATAAGTGCTAAGTGCTAAGCGACGCCGAAGTCCCACATGTTGTTTCTGTATTTCAACAAGCCAGCCCTCTTTCCCGTCTTCGTAAGAGACGCATTCACAGCAGGAGAGCATCTTTGTCAAAACCACTATTAGGGACAGGCCTTCTCAATCTCACTGACACAGCGATGACGATCTAAAGTCCATGCAGGATACTCTCCCAGAGTATGTTGAGCGTCATCCTGTTCCCATCCGCAGTGAGTGACAGTGAGGCGAGTATCAGTGTATACCGGAAGGTGACCCTTCCCCACCACAAAGCTGGGTTTTTTTCTAAGTAGTAGAAAGCTAGGTTCTACAACTAAAAAACCTGGGGACACACTTATATGCCCTAAATCTGCAATAAAATGCAGATAAAAATTTCCAAGAAAAACTTTACTACACTGAAGTCGAATTTCCCCGTTTAAAGTAACACATCTACTAGCTGAAGCCAACTTCAAAAGCTGGATTCTATTACAAAAATGCCTGGGGATGGAGTACTGGGTAACTAAATGCTAGAGAAGACGAGAAGTTAGGGCTTGACTGTTACAACACCTGATCGTGAGTTGAGAGATGATTCAGTCGGAGATGGAAGCGTCAAGTGATATTTCCAGGGTTAAACTAGTCCATTTAGCAGCTGCAGGCCATAAGGCTGGGTATTACTACTAAAAAGCCTCGGAACAGAGTTATAAGTACCTAAAATCTGTGCTGCAGTATATTTTCGCATTCTATTATCCGTTATTTTGATGACGTCGCGTTCATGCTTAAAAGCTTTTCCCAGAGGTGAAATATCTCACCGGCCTCAAATAAAACGGGCCTTTACAGGACGTTTCCAGATGAAATAGCGTAGCAAAAATGCGCTTGTGTTGTGACATGAGGTGTATACATCTATATTTTATACAAACAATCCCGGCAACGTATTTATATATACATTTTACGAATTGCCAACAGACATACAATTAAATGAGTAATAAAACTAATTACATAGAAAGTTAGCTTTTATGTCAATGAATATTAGATTGGCGTGACGGCTCGATCTCGTTCAATACCCCTGAAATATATTGTGTCTACATGTTTTCACTTTCAAAAACCTTTTTCCAAACACAGGCGTACCAACTAGGAATGTTTGGAGCGGAGTATGCCTGGTTGGTGGCTGGTGCTCCTCCCAGGATCAGGGGCTTAGCACCATGTTCCCGTTCCCAACTCGCCAGGGCCCTTGAAGGCCTTGTATCAGTGACAGCACATCGTGGGATAATTGGGGACGTGGTATCTTATTCTGGTCTGGTGAGTACACCAACTTATCAACATCTACATTGCCTTTATTCAAATAGGGTTAAGCTTTTTGAATAGTCAAGTATGTCCGGCAAGAAACTCTGTAGTTACTCTTATGATGATATTTTACATGTATATCAATTCTACATATATTTCTTCCCATGGATAGACACGTGGATTCTGAAACCTGAGGAAATTTGGAACACTTATGTGCCTAATTTTTGTCTAAAATACATCATCTCTGAAGGAAAATATCGTGAGGCGAATTACATATTCCTGGGCTGATTCTGCAATATGTACAACTTGTCAACCAGCAGTGATGATGCAGGGTGCTTTGCTCTTAAAAATCTATTGCCATGCCATAAGAAATTTAACATTAAAATGCCACCTGCCTCAACAAGATTAGAAAGCATGTGAGGTCATAACAATTGGCCCACGAGATCTTGTGGTTTAACACCTTCAGAATTTTTTAGAACCTTCAGAAGTTTATACCAATAATCCGCAATAAATTTAAGACCGTAAAGATAGAATTTGTGAAATGATCCAGGAGATACAGCTGCAAATGTGCATAAGCCAGGGAACATGAAAAGAAGGTGTTGCTGATGTAGCCGCGGCGGCTATTAGGCTGATATGGTTTTCCATCGTTGAATGCATACCATGGTTACTCTTTTTTTATTTATTTGGGAACACCAAAAGCATATACTTTACAGTAATAATACTTTTTAATGTATGAGCCAATTTTAAGCCTACTCAGCTTCCAAATTTGTGTTTGTTAGTATCAAAAATTGAATAAATAAAAATGTTAACAAAAAAAGAACCGCCTTCAAAACAGACTTACAAATATATTAATGTGCTCTAAAAAGTAAGAAATAATTGCGTATTCTTTTATAGTTTTCTTCGTATTCTTATATTCGTAGTCGGCCAAGGTAGGTGTTCCCCGCATGTGCACTTGGCAGCTCCCGCGTCTCTCCCACCTATAGCTTGTATATACTCGTATAGATACCACCTATTGCTATATATGGCTGACACCGACTCCAAATATAAGAATACGAACACTATAAAAGAATACGCAATTATTTCTTACTGTTTACAGCATATTAATATATTTGTAAGTCTGTTTTGAAGACAGTTTTTTTTATTGTTAAATTTTTTTTATTTTTAGTGAATCTGAAGTAAACGTGTTGCAATGCAGCAACAAACGTAAGCTCATTGCTATTTGATTACAGACACTTATATTTTCTGCCATAAACCGCACCCTTGCTTTAAGCCGTTGAGGAGATCCATTGATCTTCATTATTAACTACGACTAGCACCTGACCATACCGAAGTTACGGTAGGCTACTCAAATATCTGGATAGCCTATAGGAGATTAGATAATAGATAGCCTATAGAAGATAGAGAAATTAACGTTGCTAACGGTGCGTGTGTCGCATCGAAGGTCGTTAAGATTTTTTGTAGTATTCTATAAACTGTGAGTCCTTATTAGTGATAATTTAGTGTTTTTGAACTTGGACTTTTGGTTCGGACTGCCTCATTGGTCTAGCGGTTAGCATGTTCGGTTCGGTTAGCGGTGTGATCCACCTGCGTGCCTCAGGGAGCACGTTAAGCCGTCGGTCCTGCGCCTGATCTCTCTCTGGTCAACATTTAAGTCCCTAGAGCCATTTTATCGTCATTCGACCCGCGGGGCAATCGACGTAAAAAACGTCTTGTAAAAAAAACAAAGATGGGTTCTGTAAGAATACTTAAGCATACAGATTTCGTCTTAAAGCCAGTGAAACAAGTTTGAAGTACTGTAAACGAAATTAATAAGGAAATAACATCCGTACAAGTATTTGCCAAATGCCTGGCAGAGGATGGTTGAATTTTTATATATATACTCATTTTTTAAACTGCCTCTAGTGGTTAGCATGTTCGACAACAGACATGAGGTCCTGGGTTCGAGTCCCGGGTCGGGCCAATTCAAAAATGAATATTGAGTTTTCTATTTAAGATTTTCTCAATATTAGCCCGATGAAGGGAAGTTGGCGGGTTTGATGCACTCCCGTGCCTGAAAGAGCACGTTAAGCCGTCGGTCCTGTGCCGGATCTCTCTCCGGTCGTGTCGGATTCCCGTCACAGAGTGAAGGAATGCACTTGTGTATTAAGTCTGCCAATTCGCAGTGGAGCAGCGTGATGAGTCTATGCTCTAAAAACCCTCACTCCTCGGAGTGAGGAGGCCTGTGCCCAATAGTGGAAGGTTAATAGGCTGCTACTTACTTTTTTACTCGTTTTTTAAATATTAAAATATAACCTCTTATTGGAAAGCCCTATATATATCTATGGGGAAAGCACTACGGACATTTCAGAAGACAAAAGCGACAGCAAATAACGTTACCGAGTTACCCTTCGTTAGTGTTCGTTAGTTCTCTATGAGAACATGCATGCCGTTCAAATATACACTGCTAAAATATTTGAATAGAATCAAATCTATCCAAATATTTTACGTGTTAATGAACATTTGTATGAATATTCATCTATATGAGTACCCTTAACCCTTAATTCGACGGAGTTTTTTGTAGCAAAAAAAACTGACTAAACATATGACTTTGACGTCGACGCCATTTTTTTACAAAAACTGACATTTTGAGTGTTGCCTTTATTCAAAATATATTTTCTACTAAATGTTTTACATGTTACCAACACACTAAAATCAAAATCTCACGTAATTTTTCTCTAAACTAGTTCAGTAGATTTTTTAAATTAGTTGTTCGTCACACTGGACACTATCGAATTAAGGATTAATGAAATATATCCAAACTACCAGCCCGTAATTAGCAACGACAGTGGGACGTTAATGGGCTTTATACATCAAAAAAAGTGAAAAAGCCTGTTGTAATACCATATTTTATGGAGAAGAAGGTTCAGAAATTTGTCGGGTTGAACACACACACATCTAAACTAATAGTATAAAAAAACATTTGTATTTTTGTATGTAGGTATGTACATATGTAACTCTCCTGGGTTCTTCTTAACTTTAGTTGAGGGTTGCGGGCCTCGAGGCAGTGGCTTCTTACCCGGGCAACTTGCAGACATCAATTTGATGCCTGGTATTCTGTTTTGTCCGCAATCGTACGGGCTGGTTCCCGCTGGCTAGGCTAGCGGGTACATCCAGTTAATTCAATGGTCAAGTCCGGGTATAGCCACTGATATTGCGTCGTCTTCGCCGTCATCATCGCCTACATCAGGAGGAGGTGACAGCAGAAGCTCACGAGGCAGGGGACGCCCAGTGTTTACTGCTTTTGGGTGCTGGCTAGCAATGTCGTGAAGGTGTACGAGTATGTGTGGGGAGTTGTCCGCGTGGCGGAACATACTCCTCTCCAAGTTCCGGACGAAAATCTCCTCGGTGGGACACATGTAACGTTTTACTAAGCGACAAAGCCTATATAAATTTCTCAAAGCCTATATAAATTAATGTAACCCAAGGTGTAAAACAAAAAATCTGTTATCGAGTGCGCTGCGAAAACTATTGAAGATAGAACACATAAATGTTCTACGGTATTATAGAACGTATTAATATCTACAAAAAAGTCTGGGATACGATATATCCAACTACTGTAGTTATGCCACTATAACTACTTTTTTACATTTTGAAAGTTAATAAAATTGCCAACAATAATTAAACCATATTACCATTATAATTCATACCTCTGTATTAATCCATATCCTATTAAATTAATTTTAGTAAATGAAAGAAAGTGTATACTTGGGATCTAAATTTACAAAAGATGGAACATGTGAAAGTGACATTGAAAGGAGAGTGAATGCAGGGAATATGGTAAATGGTGCTCTGCATGCCTTTATGAATAGCCAGATGGTGTCTCAAAGGGCCAGACTGGCTGTACGTGGAGGAGTGTTGGTGCCAACACTTATGTGTGGTAGTGAATGTTGGGTATGGCAGAAGAATCACAAAAGCAAAATAAATGCGGTAGAGATGAGAGCGTTGAGAGGCATGAGAGGATTAAAACTGAGTGACAGAGTAAGAAATAGTGTGATAAGAGAACGTTGTGGTATAAAAGAAGACGTAGTGACTAAAATTGAGAAAGGTATGCTTAGATGGTTTGGGCATGTAGAGAGAATGAACGGAAGGAGACTGACAAAAAGGATTTATGAGTCAAGAGTGAATGCGAAAGTTGGAAGGGGAAGACCAAGGCGAACGTTCCTGGACCAAATCCAGGACATTTTAAATAACGGCCAGGTCAAGAGTACTCTAAACCGACGAACTTGTATGAAAGGTTTAATGAGAATGAAAGAAGCGAAGGAGATATGCAAGGATCGTGGCAAGTGGAAGGATGTTGTCTCTGCCTACCCCTATGGGAATGAGGCGTGATGCTTTGTATGCATGTTGATATCAGTAAAATACCATTTCAATTATTAAAATCCGTTATTCCATTCAAAAGATATAACGAGTTAAATTGAAGAATATAATGTATTCCGAGTCTAACTCCCGAGCGTCCTATGTTATGTATAGGAAAGTTTTGTGACAATAAAACATTATAAAAGAAAGGTTATTAATAAAATATTATTAGTAAAGCTAAAAATTACTGGATCCCTTGAAATTATTTCATAACCTTTAGAGTATTTTTAAATTGACTTATGTCAAATATTCTACGTAAATGATTTTACGAATTTAATAATGTATTAGTTAAATATATATTCGTTTTGAAGTAAAGTCTGTATATTGATTAGATTAGACTAATTCTAATTCTATATTCATAGTTACGACAGAACAAACTCTATCGAGTCAGCTAGTTAGTAACAATTTGGCCATAAATAAGAAATCTTTTCAGACAAATGAGATGTTTCATCGTGAGATGCAAAGAGCCGGTGTTCCCGTCTCTCCCTTCGCTCCCCACACCTACGACGCTGTGTGGGCCATCGCCTTGGCTTTGAGCAAAGCAGAACTTCTATGGAAAAGCATAGAAACAGAAAACGACACCAAGTTGGGCTTAAGACACTTTGACTACAACAGAAAAGATATGGCTAAAGAATTTTTGAATCAGCTCGCCAATCTCAACTTCCTTGGTATATCGGTAAGATTAGTTTTAGATTTTACAATGAAATTTTGCTTGACTTGGGGAGTAGGATGGTGAATGCGTGACGAGAGCATTACGAAAAGGTATGATTGGACGATGCCTACAGAAGTTGAGAGGAAGAACTTAGTGAACTTAGGATTAGAGCTACGTTTCGTATATTACTCCAGGGGTAAGGTTCAAGCGCATATCTTCTTTTTCTCTTATATCCACTGCATAAAATATACAGATATTCATATCACCTCACAGCCAGCAAAGCCAATGCTGATATGGTGACGCCTATGGGTCGCATCAGCTGACTGTGCGACATTAATATTCTCACTCATTCATGCAAATTTTCAAACGTTTTACTTTCTTTGTGGTATCATACAACCATATTTTTTCTACTTGTTCGAAGACTGGGACTTAGGATTTTAATTTATAATAAAAAAAAACTGGTATTGTTTAATTTTTGGATCGTTAATTGTGCATTCCGCTGTCAACTAAGTATTTAAGTGTATGCAGACGAAGTTGCGCTAATCAGCTAGTTATTTACACAGAAAAACAAGGTGCTTCGCACAGTGTCGTCTTTTAACACGCCATGGGGGTCACCGGTGACCTCAACGTATAGTCATATTCAAACTACTTTTTCTCGCCGCCGGCCATACTGACTGTTACTTTATTCGTACTCCGGGACCGGCACGGCGTTGTAGAACTATACTGTGCAGTGGGACAAACATACCTTGTAAGGAATTGAAAAAATGAAAGATAGCGAAAAAAGTAACCAAAATAAAAATTCAGGATATATAATTCAAATTAGTCTTTATTATTTAAACGAAAATTAGCAGTCTTTATTTTTTAATGAAATACAAACATAAAAATCAGTTTTACTGAAAAGTAAAATAAAGTTCTCATTAGTAAGCATAATTACAAACAACCATTAGAAATATAAATAATTAGCCATAATATTTGACAAAACATGCTGTAAAAGATGAGATAAGAAACCTTTTATAGCATCAACATATTAGCGATGGACATAATTGAAACATTTTAGACAAAAGTGAGGCTCCCCCTTACATTGCACACAGTACGTACTCACTTTCTTAGCTTTATTCTTAGCTACTTTACGACCAAATTCCTGAACTGAATCTTTATAACATTGCACGCAAAAACGACGCGTGTCTCTTACTTTTTCTTCCTTTAATTTTAGAACATGCTTGAGTCTTTTAGGTCTTTCATTGATAATTATTTCTTGGGAATCTGCTGAATCGAGCGCACTACTGGTGTAGCGGGTGGCCGGCGGGGTGGCCGGCGCGGCGCCGGGTACCGGTAAATATATTTTCTGTATTTGTGCGCCATGGGGTGCACCGGTGACCTCAGCTATGTATTTGACTGTAACTATGTAATTCAATTTCAAAAATTCAATTCTGTACATGGGGTACAGAATTGAATAAAACTTATTTTGTATACGTATCGTAACATAATAAACAAATTACGACCTAAAGTATTTTTACGATTTTTATTTTTTTCTATCGGCGTTTAACGTGTTAAGCTCCCGATTCCAAAAGAATATGGAAAAATCCGTGCTTAGTTTCTATCTAAACTGCGAAAGAAGTCTATTAAATGGACATAGTCAAATTTGCGCGGTTCTGCTAGTGAAGAGAGAGAGTTTACGCAGACCCACCACTTTTAGATTGGTAAACTGCAAATATTTCAGAATTACTCAAGGATATGATATACATTTTTCCTCACTATGTTGTCCTATTAGTGGATAGAAAAAAAGTCAAGCACATCAGTTAACTTCATAAAGAGAAACTTAATGGTGCCTGCCCAGCAATCGAACTTGCAACTTCTGTAAACGAGAACTCAGGTGTTTTATTACTAAACCATCATAGCTTTGTCGTCTACCGGTAAAAAGAAGCTACCAGGAAGTCCATAAACGTCCCACTGCAAAGTACAGGCCTCCTAGGTGATAACAGAGAGGGGGGTTTTAGAGCATAGACCCACATAATCTATTACATATTGGGATATGACGGCAATCCGACACGACCGGAGAGAGATCAAGCGTGGTACCGACGACTTAACATGCTCATCGAGGCAGAAGGTAGAACAGACTTAGACAAGTTTTTAGCAGAAAACTCATCTCATGTCTGTAGCCCAACAAGCTGACCACTAGACCAAAAGAGGCAGTGGCTTCGGCTTTTAATTAAGGCAAATAACTAGGTGTCCCTGGTATAAGTTAGCAAAAATATAATTCGTAGTGACAAGATACCAAATAACATTTGTACATACAAAGTTATCGTCAACACAAACAAGGTTACGACGTGAATAGACTCCGCTCAAGCTGAAATAAACTTAACTTTTTGGACTGATTTTCTCGAGGGAATTCGTAAGTAGCAACAATAAGTGGAACGGAGTAAATATTGAACGTGAGTTTTATAAATAAAATTCCTGTTACATGTCACTTTGCTCTTTGTGTATTATAATAGCTATCGTCATGTTCGTTTATTTTGAGTAAATCCCTCTAATAAACTATATATACGTCAAATTTCTATTGACTATTGACTAGTCAAATTTCTCTTGACTATGGGCCTCATGCGGAAGCTCAGAGTCACTCAGCGTGCGATGGAGAGGGCTATGCTCGGAGTTTCTCTACGTGATCGAATCAGAAATGAAGAGATCCGTAGTAGAACCAGAGTCACCGACATAGTCCTGCGAATCGCGAACCTGAAGTGGCAATGAGCGGGGCATATAGCCCGACGGACCGATGGACGTTGGGACCCGAAGGTGCTGG
>JACTOM010000904.1:2324387-2385668 GCA_015832385.1 Elymnias hypermnestra | reverse complement strand
CTTATGTATGGTAGTGAAAGTTGGGTATGGCAGAAGAATCACAAAAGTAAAATAAATGCGGTAGAGATGAGAGCGTTGAGAAGCATGAGTGGATTAAAACTGAGTGACAGAGTGAGAAATAGTGTGATAAGAGAACGTTGTGGTATAAAAGAAGACGTAGTGACTAAAATTGAGAAAGGTATGCTTAGATGGTTTGGGCATGTAGAGAGAATGAATGAAAGGAGACTGACAAAAAGGATTTATGGGTCAAGAGTGAATGCGAAAGTTGGAAGGGGAAGACCAAGGCGAACGTTCCTGGACCAAATCCAGGACATTTTAAACAAGGGCCAGGTCAAGAGTACTCTAAACCGACGAAATTGTTAGAAAGGTTTAATGAGAATGAAAGAAGCGAAGCAGATATGCAAGGATCGTGGCAAGTGGAAGGATGTTGTCTCTGCCTACCCCTATGAGAATGAGGCGTGATGCTATGTATGTATGTATGTATGTACTTTGATAATAACAAATTATTTAAAAAAAAAAACTTTTATCGACAACCGCATCAAAAAAAAAACCAGCGAAATTGATTTACCATTTCAGACATGAAAAGGTAAAAGACAGAGGTACTTGTAATAGTAAATCGGAAACCAAATTCTCATAATAAACTTAAAAGAAATCATTTTTCAATGCATACATTTATTAAGTCTTATTTGCAGGGGCCTGTATCATTCAACGGAGCAGATAGGATCGGCATGTCAGCGTTCTTTCAAATACAAGGTACGAGGTAAATAATTTATTACCCCATACTATTCATACGTATAAATTGAATGAAAATCGTTTTATTTTACACTCAACTTACAGAAGAACATGCCGAAAACATCTATTTACATTGCTTTATGATAATAGTGACCGATTTCCCCAACATTCCCTAAGGCATTAAAAGGTTAGGTAACCCTATTGCTATAGAAACAATCTCATTAACTGATCCCTAAATGTAATTAAAGGTCACAAAGATGTGGTAGAGGTTGTTGCAATCGGTCATAAGTTTGCATTATATCCCATGGTTAGATGGCCCCTTTTCGATAGAAACAATCTCCTTAACTGGTCCCTAAATGTAATTAAAGGTCACAAAGATGTGGTGGAGGTTGGTGCAATCGGTCATAAGTTTGCATTATATCACATGGCTAGATAGCCCCCTTTTTATAGAAACAATCTCGATAACTGATCCCTAAATGTAGTTAGAGGACACAAAGATGTAGTGGAGGTTGGTGCAATCGGGCATAAGTCGAACGGCATTATATCTCATAGTTAGATGGCCCCGTTTCGATAGAAACAATCTCCTTAACTGCTCCTAAATGTAGTTAAAGGACACAACGATGTAGTGGAGGTTGGTGCAATCGGCCATAAGTCGAACGGCATTATATCCTATGTTTAGATGACCCCTTTTCGATAGAAACAATTTCCTTAATTGGTTCCTAAATATAGTTAAAGGACACAAAGATGTGGTGGAAGTTGGTGAAATCGGGCATAAGTCTAACTGTCATATATCCCTTATAGTCAAAGGACACAAAGATTTAGTGAAGGTTGGTGCAATCAGGCGTAACTCATTATAAATTTAGTGAAATATAAATATATCTAATCAGATATTGAAGTTGAAGAAGAAAAATCTCTCCATTTGATAATATTGATAATGTTGAATAAGGAATAAGCCCTGAGAAGTAATAACAAATGATGAGCTAAAGGGAATTGTTGAATTTTATTAAAAATAGTAATATTTACGAAAAATGCCCAACTTATTCACACTTTACCCTTTCAAAAATATAATTATATCGATTAATACTTAATTTTATTGGTCCCAAATTATGTCCTGCCCTGCAACCATCTAAAAGTAACGGAATTCAGTTAATACAACCTGAATTATTTGTGTTTCTACAATAGCTTGTGTATATCAATATTTGTTACTAGGTGGTCGTCCAAGAGCAGTGGGATTGTATACACACGGAAGGGAAATGTTGTGCCCAGAATGTTCCAGAGCCCAATGGGCTGGCGGCGTTCCCGCTGCCAGGAGAGTTCTGGTTGTTCGGGTTGATTCAGTATGGGCACCTGCAAGACTGGCCGTAGCAGCTTTATCAGGAGCTGGAGTGGCACTTGCACTTGCCTTTTTGGCATTCAATCTACATTATAGTAAGAGAAGGTAAATCAATATAATTTATATTATAGACGTTATAATATAAAGAAAATGCATGTAACATTTTAGTTACAAACAGAGACATTCTGATCTTACGTGTCCTATTTTATTATATCTCTAGTCTCGGCCTTAGCTTTAAAATCAATGGCTCGTATTCTGGTAGTATAGTCTTTTATTATCAACTTCTTTCAAGATATAATAACTGAACTTCTTCGATCAGTCGTAATTTCGTATGGGCCAAACAAATTTGGCCAGTAGATGTTCGACTAATTAACGAAACTCAATTTGTGTAAATTCTCCACATTTTTTCCACGGGGGGGAAATTTCAAAAGATTATGTAGGATTATACCCACTAAAACTTCCTTGGTGGCCCTCCTCTGCACATGTAAGGCGACACCAGGCTCTCCAAGGAACTTTCATCTGGTGCCTCCCTTGTGCGATGTCTTATGCGTCCCATGATCATTTTTACAACAATGTAGCCTAAGGCCACGTTAAGCTACATTCTTCTCGGGGTTGTTTACTAAGGAACGGTGGGAGCGCCCTCTTTCATCGCTCGCAACCCCTCAGACTGAAGGCTGGAGCATTCCACGACTGCAAGGCGGCAGTGTCACCCCTGCGTCTCCATCTCTGCGTTGGCTCGGCCCATTCTCGCACTCGCTCGGCAGTCTCCTTTTTAACCAAAACGGTTTCGCAAAAGGAGACCATCGCCCTCCAAGTATTTTCTCAGCATAGCCGCAATTACTGTTGGTCGTGAGAGGTCTTCGCCAATCTAGTCTATTAAGGCACGCCGTTCAACACCCCATGCAGGGCAGACCGCAAGTGTGTGCTGATCGTCATCGCACTCCCCACCGCAGTAGTAACACTGCGCTGTCGTCTCGCACCTTATCCGACACAGTAAATTCTCCACTAGCTAGACAATTCCATTTAAAACACGATGGTGGGACGCTGCTAGAGCAAGTTAAGACCATTAAATGTTTGATATCCATGGGAAAGATTAATAGCCAAATGGAATTATAATGCCATGAATGAATTGGTGCGGTTTGTTTCCTGGGTCAGGGAATCATTGGATGTATTAGGTAGAAAAGAATGCTAAAACAGAATAGGTAGAATACATCAGAATATGGAATATATTGAGTATGAAGCCGTATGTGTCAAAAGGCCTTGCAAAATCCAGCGAGATCCTTGTACAACCAAAAGATTGCATAAAACTCTGTTATTTCAGTTGACAAAGGATTCAGGGTTCAGGTATCAGTCAGCTCCTCTAATTGTGTTAATCTAGAATATCTTAGAATGTTCGTATCCTTATAACTGATATGTTATTTGCAACTGCTGATTTACATAGCCTTTTAATGTGATCAGTCAATTTCATTTGCAGATTCATTAAGTTATCTTCACCACGTCTTAACAACATGACCTTAATTGGATGTGTTTTGGTCTACACTGCTGTGGCGCTTTTAGGAGTTGACAACGCTATATTGCCATCCTATATACCATTCTCTGCGATATGCACCGTAAGTTTACCCTTATGACAAATACATTATAATTTGCTTTTATACAGATTGGTTTAAGCAAAAGCTTGTCCATTATTATTATTATACTTTAGCTGTCTTTGAGGATGACTCCAGTTGGAAAATTTGGTCCAGATATTTCTTCCGACCAGATAAGATCAAATACAGATGTTTTGTTGTATTATTTCCAATTTATAATCATATTAAAAAATGAATTAAAATCTAAAGTCACGAGAGTTCCTGTGTTCTAAAAAGAACTCACAACAAACTCGGTTCCGATATCATTTCAATGTAGTCATTTCAAGTTTCAAGTTCTTTTTAACAAACTTCAAAAAAAGGAGGAGGTTATCAATTCGTCTGTATTTTTTTCTGTTACCTCATATCTCCCCACTGGGTGGACCGATCTTCATGACTTTTTTTAAATAAAAGGTGGTGCTCGTCATAGAGTCCCATTGGCATCCATAAAATCTTAAATTTGAATTAAGCATGTGCGCGACAGATAGACGAATAACTCAAGATCACGCCGACCGATTTCGATGATTCTTTTTTATCAGAAAGGATATACTTCAAGGGTTGTTTTGTGATAGTTTGGATAGGTTCTGATGATGGAACCATGACAAAGTGACGAAATTCAATTCTTAAGAGCGAATGAACGATATCGGCAGAATCTTCGGTATGGTCAAGTGCTAGTCGTAGTTAATTATGAAGATCAATGGATCTCCTCAACGGCTTACAGTATATTTTTAGTTTATGGTAGAAAATATAAGTGTCTGTAATCAAATAGCAATGAGCTTACGAATGTTGCTGCATTGCAACAAATTTAACAAAAAAAGAACAAAAAAAAACAGACTTACAAATATATTAATATGCTCTAAAAAGTAAGAAATAATTGCGTATTCTTTTATAGTGTTCCTCGTATTCTTATATTTGGATTCGGTGTGTTGATGTAATGTTTTTATGAACTTACATTCCTTGATTATGTATGTAACGTGAAGCCTTATGTTACTACTCTAATGCGCAATTTCACCAACCTCTTCTGAACCTTGGGTCCCTAAGGACATTTAGAGGTCATTAAGAGAATGGTTTCTATTGGCGCTATATACACCACTCTTCGGACTGGTATATTATAGACCAACTTCTATCCTATGTTCTCGAAGGACCAGCCTTTGACGATGTATGCCCCACTCTTCGGACTGAGGTAATATCGGCCAAAGGCAATTGGGTTGTCTTCAGACTTCGGTCTTCAGACTTCCGTTCCGCACAGCTTCTGTCGTCCGGTTCGCTTCTTCTCGAAGGCTGCACGTCGGGAGGCCACTGTTCGCAGCTGACCTCTTAATTTGGCAGTCTTCGTCCTTCGTGCTGGCCGGGCGTTGTCTTCACAATGCTGGCGGGAGTGTGTTGATATATTCTTCGTAATATATCAAGATGATGCGCCTCGATAATGACTGCGAACTCGGAGGGGTTCCTCGACGAAGTTCTCAAAGTTATCCCTGCGATCTCGGAGGGCTTCCTCGACGAAATCTTAGATAACTTCGATAGTGTTATCAAGTCTCATCAAGTGGGGTTTCTTCACTTGGTGATGTTGTCACGTATACAACACCACACTTCAGACTTCCCACTTCACACTCTATACTTATTTCGCACTTCTTTCACACTTTAATTCACACTGATTTCATATCCAAAATCTGGATATTATATACCGCCGCGGGAGCACTCCCACCCCGACGTCTTCAACTTTCCACATTCCGATCCCACGCTTTCGGATTTCAGGTCAGTGCACATGTCTTGCATCCCGTTGTACATACCTGAAGGTCCGTCGGGTTTAATGACGGTCGCGCTTTGTTTCCCCCGGCCAAGCGGTCCTTAAATAATAGCGCACATTTCCAACCTTTCTACCTAGGGCTCCCTTTTGCTGTCGTAGAAAGCGTCTGCGCTATTGTTTCTAAATCTTAAGCAATTATTAACTATAGATTCTTAAAATATTTCTTATAATAAACGGACCTTAAAAAGGTCCCTTAGCCTACATGTGGCAACCATCGCTCAGCCGTCCGTAACAGTTTCTATAATAACTAAGAGGTCCCATGACTTTGAGATGATTTAAGGAATGTTGGCGAGGTTAATCTTTCTGGATTAATTTGTTTAATTTAAATTAAAGTTCTTTATACTTCTCAGAGCAGAGTGTATATCTTATCCGCTGGATTTTCCCTGGCGTTTGGATCGATGTTCGCCAAGACATACAGAGTACATCGAATATTCATAAGGTGAGTTATTAACTAGGGAATTTATGAACTTGGATCGTAAAACTTTGGAATTGGGGTTAATCTCTTGTGAAATTTATAATCGGTAATGTTAGCGTTTGCCTACTGAATGCTTTATGCCTAGATTTCGACAAAAGACTAAGCTCAAAGCACATTTTAAAGTTAAATAGATAAATAAAGAGAAACATGGCAAATTATTTGAAAGCTGTTAGAAAACCATGGACATTGATTTATTGAAGGAATTTTAAGTTTTTGTTTCTCTTTCCAGTAATCGGAGCGGTGTTTGTAAAACGAAACTTTTACAAGACACACCGCTGATCTCCTTAGTGTGTGCATTACTGGTGATCGATGGACTTATTGTGACGCTGTGGGCAGTCCTGGACCCCATGGAGAGGCACCTGAAGAACTTGACCATAGAAATCAGCTCCACTGATAGAAGTGTTGTTTATCAGCCTCAGGTGCATTTACCGTTACCACAAGATGTATTTTCAAGTTCTTTTCATTCATTTTACTTACATACATATTCATACTACATACGTTTTCATCCTTTATACGTTTTTATACTAAATACTTACGACATGTATGTCTCGTTTAAAGTTTCTCTTTCTAAAAAGAAACTTCCTCGCTTAACTGTTATTTAAAATTCGTTAATATGCTTCTCGGTGAAAGAAGATATCTTGATGAAATTTGCATATGGTTGGAGCTACTCTGAGGTATGTGTAGTCTGCCGAATGACGTTAAAGCACCGTCTATTTTATAAAAACCCTCGCTCCTTTAAATGAGGAGACCTGAGCCCTGTAGTGGGATGTTAATTAGCTGCTACTTACCTTTTTATACTATCTACACTTCGTAAAAAGACATAACAGTTTTTGAATATACCAGAAATTGCATTAGAGATAGAGACATATGACGTAAACATAACAGAAGAGTTGACCTGGCTGACATAGGACAAAAGCGAGGATATAGAGAGATAGATAGATAGTTAATTTCTGAATCTAAATAATAGACAATGTCTCTTTCAGATAGAAGTTTGCAAATCGCAAAACACCACTGGATGGCTTTGCGCCCTTTATGCCTACAAAGGTCTTCTACTAATCGTTGGTGTATACATGGCTTGGGAAACCAGGAATGTGGAAATATCAGCATTAAATGATTCTAAATACATCGGCATTAGTGTATATTCGGTAGTGATAACAAGTGCCAGTGTGGTTGTTATTGGCACCATTATTTCAGAGAGAGCTACCTTAGCTTATATAACAATAACAAGTCTGATACTTATTGCTACAACATCAACGCTTTGTTTACTATTTTTACCAAAAATCATCGCTATTAAAACCAAAGGTACACCTTTTCTCATATTATAATCAAGTGTTTTATTATTTAGAGATCGAGTCCCTTTCTTCTCTTTAAAAGTTTAACATTTCGTAATGATATCAAAAATTACTTCTACAAAAGCTTCTAATTCAATTGAGAAAAATTTTATTGGATTCAGTGAGAAATAGCTACTAACGCTATTTATCCGGTGTTCTTCACAACCAAGTTGTGCGATACGGGCCTGGAATGCCTCATTACCTGGGCAAATTTTCTCAAGCATCGACGATGCCCCGTATTTGTTTCTGCCCATCATTCTAACGGACTGGTTCCCACCAGCTTACGTTGGCGGGACCATCCAGGTCAATCCGAGTTCTGTCACTGCTGTCAAGTCGCCAACACTATCACCCACACCTGGGTGGGTGGTGGTGACAGCAGGAGCTCACGAGGTAGTGGACGCCCAGTGCTTTCAGATCTAGGACGCTGGTTGGCAATGCATTAGAGGTGTGTGTGCGGGAAGTGGTCCGCGTGAACATGCTCCTGAATGAAAAACCTCCTGGTGAATGAAAAACAACCACTGTAGCGCCACCTGTATGATTTGTAACAATAACAACCCTTAAGCAATGTTGCTTACGGGAGTTAAATCCATGTATACATCAATCTATTACAGACTATAAACTATCGCAATTCAGCAAATATCTTTAATAGTTTTTGATGTGATTGCAATTTGATTTTTTTCTAGGCTAAGTAAATATACTGAATTTATTTCAGCGGAAGATGACCCGGTAATACAAAGCATGGGCCTGAGATTAGAATGTAAAACAAGAAGATTTGTGACAGACGAAACTCAAGAGCTACATTTCAGGATAGAGATACAAAATAAAGTATACAAGAGAGAAGTGGCAGCTTTAGACCGTGAGATTGGGAGATTAGAGAAGCTTCTAGCAGAGCCTTTGGAGCTGGCAACAGGATCCAATGCATCCATTGTTATACATAAACGAGTAATATATATTTGTTATATACAAGTAAATATAAAAATAATAATTGCTTTCTGTACTCTTGCTTCATAGCATAAATTTTTGTAATAAGGGAATAAAGTTACCTCCCTCTAAACTAATATAGAAATAACAACTCTGACACGTAATACAAAATTTAAAAGATATAGTTATAAATAAAAGTATATTTCACTTCCAGACCGAGCTTAACACGGTAGAAGAAGAAGGCCGAACTAATGATACAGATAAACGCACGCCCAGTATTACTGGTGGTTTACCAATGCTCCTACTTTCCGTCCTGCCTCCTGTCATACCTCGAGCTAGTTGGCCCTCCGCAGAAGCCTGTCGAGGAAGAAATTCCGTCAGTTTCAGCTCACAACCAAAACTCAACTACAGAAAGTCACAACCAGCCATCGACCTCTACAATCTCTGTCTAAATAAACGCGAAGAAAACCATGGATTCCTAAGCAGGCTGCGGAGTTTCTTCGGTAGTAGACAATCCAGTAGAAAAGCGTCCAGCATTTCGATAGCAGATCCCACCGGACAAAGCATTGCTAGTGCACTAAAATTGCATGTAGGGATGATCGCTGGATTGGTGCCAAATACCAGAAAGCATTCAATGGTGTTGTCCTGCAACACATTACATGTGCCACATCCAGAATTAAAATTAAGAAGAGAATCTTACGCAAGAAGCGGTCCTATTATCAGGATAACGGATGACGAACCTACGTGCTCCAAATACGATTCAGAAAGAAGTGTATCCTCTGGTACACAGAAGTATGTCGCAGAACCGGAAACCAAAGTAAATTTTGTACTTCCAACAACACATAGACGGCCAACGTCAACGCAAAGCTCCTGCGAAAAGATAAAAGGGTCTCCCAGGTTTCCTCATCGGATTGCTCCAGCTACAACCAGTTTAACCGCGCTAAACAGCAAAAGGAAGACCAGTGCAGACAGTGTGTTTCATATATCTGATACAGTTTTCGATGAGCAGCGAAGGTATAGTCATCAAAGTGTTTGTCAACGAGAGGATAAAGGCAAAGCTGCGTTAGAAAGCAGATGGAGATCCACTGAAGATGCAAGACCTGGTCCTTCATCAAGAAATTAAAGAAAATGCAACACGATACATATTTTATTTAATTTTATTGAGTGCCAAATATATTAGAACGTGTATCATTTGCAAGGATTGTATATAATAGACCTTTTTTATTAGCTCTGTGCCAAATTTTGAACTCTGAGACCGCTTTCAATCGGTAAACCAGTAATCTAAATTCTCGTATAAGACTTATAATTAGCAAGGTTTAATTGTGCATTAATCGTGGCAATTATTGTATATAAATAATTATAAATGTATGTATAGTTATACTCTATATGGATGGATTCAACAAAACATTTCATTTATATCAAAATTACTTAACATTCACCTTCTTGTCCTTGCAATGTTAAATCCTGTGAAGCATTACGCCCACTCTCAATAATGTTATTGATAGGCATAAAATAGGTTCTTGGTTTGTTATCTGCTCCAACCGATGGACATCGGCTGTTGGCCCACAAGGCCCGATCTTGATTAACCCACTTGATTTCGTCGGTCCATCTTGTGGGGGTCTACTACGCTACGCCATTCAGTGTGGTGTCGCCATTCCAGCACCTTTACATCCTATGGATTATTTGCTTCACCCATTACCACTTCAGCTTCAAGATTTGCAGGAATATGTCGGTGACGTAAAGAAACTCCGAGCTAGCCCTTTCCATCTCCCACTGAGTGACACTCAGCTTTTGCATGAGGCCCAAAGTTAGTAACCACGTCACTGGTAAGACCAGCATCCATCAGTAGGGATATTGGATGAAAAGATCACCCGTAACTTCCCGAATTCTACCCTACCATGTTGCTTTCGGCGGTTGACCTCCTTCTCGAAATTGGATATACCCAGCTGGAGTACAATTACGAATATTGACTTCTCAATAATGACTGGGTGGAACGGAACACAATTTTGGTATCCATTTTTAAGTCCACCAGTTGAGAAACTCTTCTGAGGTCATCAAGATTCTATATTGCAGGTTGGATGAAGTGGAGGCAGGTCTCGGGAACAATTTGCGATGCCAGAATGCCCCTTAAACTAAAGGGGAAGATTTATAAGACGATCGTAATACCTGTCATCCTGTATGGATCAGAGTGCTGGCCTACCAAAGGGGAGAATGAAAGGAAATTGCATGCAGCGGAGATGCGAATGTTGAGATGGATGTGTGGAGTGACAAAATTGGATAAGATTAAGAATGAGTATATTAGAGGAAGTGTGAAAGTAGCACCAGTGACCGAGAAGTTAAGGAGTGGAAGGTTAGCCTGGTATGGACATGTAATGAGAAGGGAGGATAGCCATGTATGTAAGAGGGTTCTAAATATGATGGTAAGCGGCAGGGCCGGGAGAGGGCGACCAAAAAAAGTGTGGATGAATTGTGTGAAAGAGGATATGTGTATTAAGGGTGTGAATGTAGAAATGACAGCGGATAGAGTGAAGTGGCGAAAGGAAACATGCTGTGCCGACCCCACCTAGTGGGATAAGGGCAAGAAAACAAACAAACATTCTCTATGGATAAGGGCCACGTCATCGACAAACCGTAGATGAGTGGTGTACTATTATCCATGCGATATCAAATGAAGTACATCTTAGCAAAAGTTCTTTTTTAACAATAAACATTGAAACATGATTTGAATTTGATGAATGAATTCTAAAATTATGCCTGATTTTTTTCTCTTTTTTTTAACTTCGAATTACAATAACACTTCGAAATATAGTTATATAGTGTGTACTGAATTTAAATTTATCACCTCCATTAATTTTATATATTTCTTCTGTCGATGAAGATTGAGATGGATTGATTTTAATAACTTTTATGTGTTTTAGGTGGTTATAAGGATGGTTTAAATTGACAGAAGAATCCGTATGTCCCATATTGCCACGGAATAGGGTAACTACAAACACCTAGTTCTTGTATCCAAATACATTGTATAAATTATCGATATTAATTAAGCTACTTATGTACCTTGTAGTAGTCATTAACTTAGGCGTAGAATAAAAATATCTGTTCGCAAATCATACTTGTGTAGATATTCAACTTCATTCAATGTAATAATATTAAAAATATGTATCTATTAATGTGAAAAGGAGCCCGAGTTTACTGAATATTGTTTATTGGGAGTAAATTGATAAAGGTGTGACGAGGCCGAACAATATATATTATGCACATATTAACATATATATTTTGCTTCAGACATGTCGTCTGACTGTGGTCGCTGACTATGGGCCTCATCCGGAAGCGTGCAATGGAGAAGACTATGCTCGTAGTTTCTCTACGTGATCGAATCAGAAATGAAAAGATCCGTAGTAGAACCAGAGTCACCGACATAGTCCTACGAATCGCGAACCTGAAGTGGCAATGGGCGGGGCACATAGTCCGAAGGACCGATGGACGTTGGGGGCCGAAGGTGCTGGAGTGGCGACTCCGCACCGGACGGCGCAGTGTAGGTAGACCCCCCACAAGGTGGACCGATGATATAAAAAGGGTCGCCGGTAGCCGCTGGAGCTTAACGTGTCCGATTATCCTTTTCCGAGCCTCACAGGAGGCGCCCTTAGAGCAACGTTTTCCCTACGACGCAGCAGGGCCCTTCTACAGGCCCACCCCTCGGCAGAGCTTCTGCGGTCCCCACCCCTCTTGGTTACGCTATCAAAGCCAGTAGGACTAACAGCAACTACACACTTCGAGGAAAAAAAACTGCTGGAGCCAGGCGGCGCCAGATCGGGCCTTGTGGAGGTCATTACGTGAGACTTATGTTCAGCAAGGGACATCAATCGGTTGAAGCGACAACGACGATGTGGTCTAAAGTACACCTGGCTTTTATTAATAGTCTAAATAATATATTAATCATAGACTAACCATAAAGTTCACAGATACATAATGATACAGTTTAACTGTAATAACTCAGATTTAAATGAATTATCATTTAAATATTAGACTGAATGTAAATTTATTGCTTAGACTCACTAAAAAAAACTAGCGAGAAATACATACTACATTTCGTTGCCAGAATAAGGGAACTAGAAGTTCAAGATAATAAATTTAAAATTTTTCGAAAACACCCACCAAGAACAGATTCCCCATATAAGCCCGAATTCGGAAACTACGCAAGTGGCACCGCTGGGAACGCTACACATATTTGTAAATTTGGGCATAACAAACTTAAAATAACTGCTATAACTGTATAAAATTATTATCATAATAACGCAAAAATTGTGTGAGATAAAACACCAAGAATGTAGATTATTATAGTATATATTAAACACTTAAGTTATTGTGTAAAGAGATAATTGTATAATCATTTACATTATACCAAAGACATAATTACAACCCAAGGATAAATTTCACCATTTCATAATTGTTGAATAAATTTATCAAGTTTAGTCTAGTTATGACATGTTTGTTGACAAGCAGTCTAGTTCCTTCCAGGTGTGTCTATATATAATAAGTCCCTTTAGATCCCACTTGTTCAGATTGCACTATATATGAAAATACAATTCCCTGCATATCCCACTTATCTGGATAAATGGATTTCTTATCTATCTTGATAAGTATAGTAATGTAATATAAGTCCCTTCAGAATAATGTATAGTCCCTTCAGATCCCACTTATCTGGGTAAGTAGATGTCTTACTTGTTTTATAAGTAAGAAATCCATTTATCTATATACGAAATCTGGATTTCACTATATATATAAATGTAAGTCCCTTCAGATCTCACTTATCTGGGTAAGTAGATGTCTTATTTATTTTGCTAAATAAGAAATCCATTTATCTATATACGAAATCTGGATTTCACAATATATATAAATGTAAGTCCCTTCAGATCCCACTTATCTGGGTAAGTAGATGTCTTAATTGTATTATAAGTAAGAAATCCATTTATCTATATATGAAATCTGGATTTCACAATATATATAAATGTAAATCTCTTCAGATCCCACTTATCTAGATAAGTGAATATCTTTCCTATTTTGATAAGTACCAAATCTTGATTCCACTATATACATAAATGTGAGTCCCTTTAGATGCCACTTATCTAGATTTCACTATATATAAAAATCTCCCTACCAACAATCAACTCATTGTCAATCGTTTTGATAAAAAATCCCTATAAATCTAGTTTATATTAGGAAATAATTCGAAAGCAATATATATACTATTAAGTATAAATTGAACTATTTTTCAAAGTATTAAATGTACTCTATAAAATGAAATGTAACTTCATATACATTATATAGGCAAATGTGTGTTCAAAATTTTATAAGAGAAATTGTATGAACAAAAATATGTTTTGTCTCATGTATTTACCGGAATATATTAATGGGAGAAAGAGATAAGACATATCTTTAGAAGAGATATATTTAGTTGACTTTATAACTGTAGCGGTGAGTGCAAGAACGGTCTAACCAACTTTTTGCGAAAATAATGCTGTTTACAATTAACAGATACTAGCTGATTTCCTTCGTTTCGTTTCCATTGGTCCTCTTTGATATTTACTAAAATATACAATTTAATGACATGCTGTAACAAGTTTAATTGGATAAGGAATACTACTGTATTGTATAAAATAACTTGTTAAATAACACATATTTCTTCTAATATGTAAAAATAAAATGGAAACTGTGGGTTATCCTTTAGAGGTAGATATATACCGAAGCGGGTGTTTTTATCAATATTTTTAAGAATACTATTCCGTTAAACATTACTTTGATCTATCTCTTAAAATTTAGCGAGCGTTTGTGATTTAAGCACACAAAAATATGTTTGTCACATCACATTACAAATCTTTGAATTTCTCAGCTATTATGTACTATAATATGTATGTATTATACATATAAACCTTCCTTTTAAATCACTCTATCTATTACTGAAAATTAAATTAATAGTTTAAAAGATCTTTATTATTTTTATTGAGTGTTATGCTAATTTCTTACTTAGACCGTTCTCGCTCTCGTCTTCCAATTCAACTTGAACATTACTATCTTAGAAATGTACCGTGTGAAATATATGATATTGAAGTGTGAAACGTTTTTCATTTACAATCATATATGTTAATCTTTTTAAATTATTAACTGAGCCACACAACTCTGTTTTCGTTGTTCGAGAAAATTACAGGAAGGCAACTTTTTTGTCCAGTCAAATCAAGCCAAAAAGTACATACATAGCATCACGCCTCATTCCCATAGGGGTAGGCAGAGACCACGTCCTTCCACTTGCCACGATCCTTGCATATCTCCTTCGCTTCTTTCATTCTCATTAAACCTTTCATACAAGTTCGTCGGTTTAGAGTACTCTTGACCTGGCCGTTATTTAAAATGTCCTGGATTTGGTCCAGGAACGTTCGCCTTGGTCTTCCCCTTCCAACTTTCGCATTCACTCTTGACTCATAAATCCTTTTTGTCAGTCTCCTTTCATTCATTCTCTCTACATGCCCAAACCATCTAAGCATACCTTTTTCAATTTTAGTCACTACGTCTTCTTTTATACCACAACGTTCTCTTATCACACTATTTCTCACTCAGTTTTAATCCACACATATTTCTCAACGCTCTCATCTCTACCGCATTTATTTTACTTGTGATTGATGTGATTCTTCTGCCATGCCCAACTTTCACCACCATACATAAGTGTTGGCACCAACACTCCTGTATGCACAGCCAGTCTGGCCCTCTGAGATACCATCTGGCTATTCGTAAAGGCGTTCAGAGCACCATTTACCATATTCCCTGCATTTACTCTGATTTCAATATCACTTTCACATGTTCCATCTTTTGTAAATTTAGATCCCGAGTATACAAATTCTTTCAACACTTCCACTTGTTCCCCATCTATCAAAATATTGCCATTCATCATAGATTCATCTGTTTCAAAAAGGATATCTTTCGTTTTGTTTACATTCACTTTCATTCCTTTCCTTTTCAAAGCTTCATTCATAATATTTACCAGCTCCTGTAGTTCATTCATCATCCAAAAAGTAATAGTAAAATCGTTCAAAACATAATATTAATGACATTTCAGAACTCCTTATCGATGTTTGGATAAAAATACAAAGTACACATGTCAACAAGTAAAACAAATTTTTAAGTTTTGTTAATTTTTATACAAATCTAAAACTTTAGACTTACGAGGGAAGAAGGAAGATATGTTAGGAATTTATTTGACGAATTGCGAGTTAAAATGCCACAAGTTATTTGTAAACATTAAAACTACCTAACCTTCACACGAATAGCATAAAAAACGCTGCAAATCTTCGTGAAGCTAATCAGGCGTTTCATCCGTAAAAATTTTACCCTCATGCGCCTAAAGAAGTTTCACTTTAATAATACTTTACGTATTTAAACGGAATTAACGTAAGTTATAAGTTAATCATTAAACCAGTAAAGTATAGAGCAGGTCGGGGCAATGGCGGCCCGTGATAGAATTTTGTCTGGCTCGGGAAGCATTGTATATATTATTACAAGCTAAACCCGTAACTTCGTCTGCGTTGAATGTTTTTTTCATTGGTTTGAATGGGTAGCATTTTCATTAATTTAGGCAAATTGCTTTACAACATACGTATACATACTTCAATGGGATATTTGCTGTGTATTACTGCAAAGAGCTTATTGTCCTTTTTCAGGCTCTAGATTACCGCTGTACCAAATTTCAATCAATTTCGTAAAATCCGTTGTTAGCTGACCTCTTTTCGGCAAAAAGAATATTCTTACCAAATTTCAAGTCTCTACGCCTTATGATTCCAGACATATCGTGAGTCAATAGGTAATACCCCCGCAACCCCCCTTGGGGAAAGAATTTTATAAAATTCGTTATTAGCTGACCTCTACTTGCCCAATGGAATATTCCTACCAAATTTCAAGTCTCTACAATTGATGGTTTCAGAGATATCGTGAGTCAATAGTTGACACCTCCGCAACCCCCCTTGGGGGTGAATTTTTGTAAAAATCCGTCATTAGCTGACCTCTACTTGGCAAAAGGAAAATTCCTACCAAATTTCAAGTCTCTACATCTTATGGTTCCAGAGATATCGTGATGAGTCAATAGATACCTGGATATCTCTTATATATATATATAGATTGCTTTTTAAATTGGAGGTTTCAAATAGATTCGATTGTTACTCGAATCAGAAAACTCATATTTATTTTCAGAAGTCTTCGTCAGGTAGCTGATCTTTCGCTCATGAAAATTGTGTACTATGCATTAGCTCAGTCTATAATTACATATTGTATTCCTGTATGGGGAGGAGCTGGGAAGACTCTCTTCATCCGAGTTGAGAGAGCGCAGAGAGCTTTGCTGAAGGTAATGACCTGTAAACCGAAATTATTCCCAACGAAGGATCTCTATGCCCTTTGCGATGTCCTCACTGTGAGGAAATTATATGTTCTTCATACAGTACTTCGTCAACATAAACAATTGCCCTATAATCCAAGTCGTATTGAAAACAAACGAACGACTGACTCAGTTTGTGTATCTTATTACAGTAAAACATCCTTTTCTCAACGTCTATTTCCTTTCCTAAGTCCTCTTTTATATAATCGTATAAATAAAAACCTTAAAATTTATCCCTTAAATATGAACGCTTGTAAAAATATTATCATTATCTGGCTTAAGAAACAATCTTGATATATAAAATAATGATATAGAAAATTTGTTAACTATTTAATAAGTTATAAATATTATGTAACAATTCTAATCAAATTCTAATACACACTCACGCACGCACATATACACAAACACACACACGTATCCACATGCATGTGAATACAATAATTGTATAACTTAATGCAAATTGTTGTTTAAGTGTTTTTACTTTTTTCGGAACGTCTGGATCATTGTATAGCGGAAGGCCTAACAAATGCGACTCAGTCTTTGACTAATGCAGTTGTTATGGCCACACATGTTATATACCATAGTTGATATATATATATATATATATATATATATATTAAAAACACAAATATTAGTTTTTCTACAAGAGTTTTTGAAGGAAATTTGTTTTTATTTTATTCATAGAAGCAACTTTTTTGAGGCAGTTCTTAATTTAATTAAAATCTAATCTTTAATCTTCTCAAAATCTACCTGATTAAAAAAAACCTGTTTGGCCCGAGATCAAATTTAAATATTTGCCCACCCCTGGTATAATGAAACTAAAATTATCAATTCATAATTTTATTTACAATAATAAGTAATAATTACAATTTTTTAAATTTTGGGTTAGGTCACTTTTAATGGAATTACTAATTAATCTCTATATTAAGGCAGCAGCCGATGATTTTGCGATCCTATCCTCTATTAGCCTTTTAATATTCGCATTGACGTTGGGTAAAGGCTCATTTTTCCTGATAGCCGCCTCTATTTTCTGCACGAGTTGTATCTCTCGCGGCCAAGCAACAAAGTTTGTGACATGACAATCGGTGGATGAACCCAACCTTCCAGTACGACCGGTACGGTGGATGTACTCCGCTGTATACAGTGGAAAGTCGTAGTTTATAATGTGACGCGTCTGAAATATTAATAAAATTTATGAAAATCCACCTAAATATAACAAATAATGATGACCAGACACAGTTTTTAATCTATATGTCGGAGAATAAGAGAGAAGGAGCATAAAACATAGGGGCGTAGGGCTCTCCGCCAACATCGTCATTAGTGGCATCCATAATTCCATCTTCATACTGTGGGCTTTGGTGGGTAATTTTGGTGCAATCAAACACTTTATTAATTTACTCAGATTATAATGGTCAATCACTTAATGTTCCCGATAATAATAGCTAGGAACGCGACAATTTCAAAAGTCGACCGCAACGGCTGGCTGTCACCTGAGAACTGGAGAGACGCGCGCCGGATTGTCACTATTGACTCTGCCCCACGCCGATAGACGGATGGCACCAGCGTTCCACAGACTATTGCAGTCCGACATATATATATTATTCCGTGAAGCTAAAACATTGTACACCTCCTAGTGATGAATATAGGAAATTCACTCCTAGTGGCGATCGGGAAATTACGCCAGATATTTTCGTCCGATATCCCTCAGTGCCTTAAGATCAGTCTTCGACCAGTGCGTCTTGCCAGTGATGACCTACGGTTTTGAGACGTGGTCGCTGACAATGGGCCTCATGCGGAAGCTCAGATTCACTCAGCGTGCGATGGAGAGGGCTATGCTCGGCATTTCTCTACGTGATCGAATCACAAATAAAAAGATCCGTAGTAGAACCAAAGTCACCGACATTGTCTTACGAATCGCGAACCTGAAGTGGCAATGGGCGGGGCACATAGTCCGAAGGACCGATGGAGGTTGGGGGCCGAAGGTGCTGGAGTCTTGACCCCGAACCGAAAGGCGCAGTGTAGACAGACCCCCCACATACCGATGATATAAAGAGAGTCGCCGGTAGCCGCTGGAGCCAGGCGACGCAAGATAAGGACCTTGTGGACCTATGTCCAGCAGTGGACGTCCATCGGTTGAAGCGATGACGACGAGGACTCCTAGTGACCCAATTGATAATTTTACACTTAGTTCCCTGATTGATAATTCCACTGCCAGTGACCCTCTTCAGAAATTCATTCCTACTGATCATTTTGATAATTTCCAACCTATTTCTCTTAATTTATAATATCACTCCTTGTAACACATTTGACAAATATTCTCTTAGTGACCAATTTGATAATTTTATACCTAGTGGCGAATTAGAGAAAAAAAAGAGAATCCACATTTCCTAATTGATAATATTACTACTAGTCACCCATTTGATACATTAATTCCTACTTTGTTAATTGATAATTTATTTTCTAGTGACCGAGTATACTCATAGTGACCTCATGGGTTACCAGGAGTGTTTTTGTCAAATAGGTCACTAGGATTGGTATTCTCAATGAGAGAACTATGTTGGAAATTATCAAATAGGTCGCAGGAGTAAAGTTATCATTAAGATTGAATTTGTGAAAACGATGACTGGGAGTGGTAATATCAATCAGGGAACTAGGTGTGTAATTATCAAATGGGCGACTGGGGGTGAAATTATTGAATGGGTCACTAGGAGTGTTTTGTCAAAAAGGTGGGTCAGTGGGACCATTCCTACTGACCCATTTGTCAAAAACATTACTTGGAGGGTAGTAGTCTCCTTTTGTGAAGATGTGCTTCGCAAAAAGGAGACTGCCGAAGAATCCGTGAGAGGGATGATCCCGCTCGCACAGTTCCACATCGGGCCCGCCGTGGTAACCGAACTGCCGCTATGCCTGCATGAGCTATCAGTGTGGGGGCACTGTGTGCTCCAAGATGACCGACAGATTTTTGCGCAAGAGTGGCGCTGGTATGTTCTGCCCGAGTAGCCAGTACCACCCTCCCATCAGGCATGCGATACATCGAGGGGGTTTTGGTGGGTAAAAATCCCACATAACCCGATATGTTTTCCCCAGATCTCGGGTATGTTTTTGAACATTTCCCTCCCGTCAAGAAAAAAAAGGAATGGTACTATCGATGAGGGAACTAGGTAAGTACTTATGAAATAGGCGATTAGAAGTGATATTATCAAATGGGTCACTAGGAATTAATTTGTTAAATGGGTCAGTTAACAATAACCTCATGATTTACTGACGATATACTCACCCTGAGTGTGTCCAGTCCACGGGACGCTATGTCAGTACAAGACAGTACATTGACCTTTCCACTTCTGTACATATCAAACTTCCCCAACTTTAAAGGTACCGCCATTTGTCCGTTGATATTTATGCATTCAATATTATTTTCATTTAGGAACATGGAAACAAAGTCGCATGTCGCTGTTTTATTTGAGAATATCATGACAGGTTTTTGTTGGTTTACATCTGCTTGAACCAACTTCAGTAACTCCGCCGGTTTCTGGGCTTTACCTATGCGCAAGAACCTGTAAAATTTCACAGTTGTTTTATAAGTATTATAACGGATTTTAGATTCATTTCATTCCCGTGAAAATTTCAGTTCTATTAGAGAATATCAAAATGGGTTATTACAGGTTTTATAGGTAAACTCAGGCTCTACCTAGCTTTATGAAGAATGTGCTCTCTTATCGGTAAGACGGCTTTTTCTCTTAAGTGTAACGTTGGAGTGTCACATCTCCACCAAACCTGGGATTCATTTAAGAAGTTACAAACATACTATTAGAAATGTTTGCCCCATAGTTCGTTTCAGAACTGCTTATGCACGACGACACAGTCTGGCTCTTGGTACTCTACTATTCAATAAAATGAATAAGAAACTTAACATATATTTTTCTTAGTCGTAATGGAATGTAAGAAATGATTAACTTCATCGCTAAGAAGTCTTAAACAACAGGTAATGGAGGACCTACTTAAAATTTTATAATAATATTTGAAGTAAACATACACGCAAACACCCACACCGCCCCACACACACACACACACCCACACGCACACACCCACACACACATGCATCCACACACGCACTCACTCACACACACACACACACACACTCTGACTTCCAACAGCATGCTCATTCTTAAATATTGTTTCGGATCATTACATTGCATTCGTAGCGCAAGTTTACTTAATCAGAGTGTCCACGCCTTTCTATCATAAATATTACTTGTAATAATTTAGTGCCACAATAAAGATTTATTATAACATTATTATTAGCTATCAATATGAATTCAGTTGTATGAACTGTTTATAAAAACTATCAAATAAAACATCCAAAAGTATATGGTCCCTTCAATGTCATTATAAACAGTTACGACTGCATATTGCATTGTTGTGTTGTTGGATTTAATTGTATTAGTATGAGAAGGAACAGCCCAGGGAAAGGGATGATTAAGTATCTTAACAAATATTTCTGATAAAGTGATTTATTTAACTATATGATCATTTGTCTATCAAAATTTGTAATAAAACTCACTTATGTGGGACATGAGGTAAAATACGATGTATTTTGCTCGTAGTGACTGTCCGTAGTGACTGGGGATCCATGAAAGAGTTCACAGCTTCCGGTAACTCATGGGGCAATGTTGCACTGACAAGTGTAACCTGACATCCCTCTGGAGGTGTTTTAATGTCTACTTTGAAATGTACCTAAAAAGAACAAAATAAATACATATATTGAACACTTTTAATAAATATGCTTGTATATTAATATGTAAGTAATCAAATCCCTAAACTCGCTTTTGAACCTATTATTAAAGTTAAAAAATAAAACCTAATGTGTTAATCAAACTAAACTTAACAACAACATGTATCAAGTTAAATTACATTAGTTGTTTGTAATACATTGGAAATAAAGGGAAAACAAATAAAAATAAAAGAATTATAGGCATATGAAAATATAAGTAGGTATATAACATTAAATACTTTTTTCTTATATATTGCTCAGTGTCTGAAGACCAGTCTTCGAACAGTGCGTATTGCAACTGATACCAGTGAACCGACGGTTCTGAGACGTGGTCTCTGACTATGGGCTACATGCGGAAGCTCTGAGTCACTCAGCGTGCGATGGAGAGGGTTACTCGGAATCGAATCAGAAATGAAGAGATCCGTAGTAGAACCAAAGTCACCTACATAGTCCTACGAGTCGCGAACCTGAAACGGCAATGGGTGGGGCACATAGTCCAAAGGACCGATGGATGTTAGGACCTGAAGGTGCTGGAGTGGTGACCCCGCACCGGGCGGCGCAGTGTAGGGAGAGCCCCAACAAGGTGGACCGACAACATAAAGAAGGTCGCCGGTAGTCGCTGGAGCCAATCGGGCAAGGTGGACGTCATTACGTGAGACCTATGTCCAGCAGTGGACTCCCATCGGTTGAAGCGACGACGACTTTTTTCTTTTCAGAAGCAGTATTCATACCAGTGTAAGATTCATTAACATTAGACAGGCACAATATTTTAAAAAAGCTTATTGAGTCTACTTCAACTTGTGTTGTGTTTTATATTCAATAATAATACTTACAGAAAATTTCCTCATTAAATTAGTCAGCTTATCGATAAAACTGTCATCCAATAGTGAATCTGCTTCATCCAACACTATATGATGTACATTTTGGATCTTAAAAATTCCTGTGGTAACTAACTTACTGTATGCACCAAGTGTTGTTATAAGCAAATCACAGTATTCGATCGGTGGATTGAGCATCTTCTGCTTTGTTTTTCCACCTACCAAAGTGGATATATTTATGTTTAAATTTTGTGATACTGTCTGTGCGACCTCTCCAATTTGATGTGCTGTAAATATACATGTTTATTATATGAAATATATTGATTGCTTAACAAAAGATTACTATCAAAATCTGAAATTGACTTATGTTATCGAAGTCTAGAGTACAACAAATACGTTTAGATACATATGTACATAGCATCATGCCTCATTGCCATGGGGGAAGGCATAGAGCATGCACTTCCACTTGCCTGCATATCTCCTTCGCTACTTTCATTCTCATTAAACCTTTCATACAAGTTTGTAGGTTTAGAATACTCTTGACCTAGCCCTTATTTAAAATGTCCTGGATTTGGTCCAGGAATATTTGCTGTGGTCTTCCTCTTCCAACATTTCCATTCACTCATAAATCCTTTTTGCCAGTCTCCTTTCATTTATTCTATTTAAATGCCCAAACCATCTAAGCATACCTTTCTCAACTTTAGTCACTACATCTTCTTTTGTACCACAACATTCTCTTCAACACTATTTCTTAGTTTGTCACTCAGTTTCAATCCACTTATTTTTTTCAATGCTCTCTCAATCTCTACCACATTTATTTGGCTTTTATGCTTCTTCTGCCATACCTAACAGGCAAAATTTACATAACTGATAACTTATCTCCAGTAAGGGAGAGGCACACAAAAAAGATTAATATAACACTTTTTATGCAAATCTATAAAAATCATACAAGTAGCAGCCCATTAACATCCTACATGTGGGCAATGGCCGTGTCACTCATAGCAGAAAGTCACCAGGCATAGTACACAAGTGTGAGAGTGCACTTGTGTACATTCCTCTACTCTCATAGTTCAATGTAACAAGAATCTGACACAACCATACAGAGATCCAGACACAGGACCAACAAATAAGATGCTCTCCGAGGCACAGTCATGTAGCATACCAACAAATATTGTGAGAAAATCTTAATAGAAAACTCAATATCCATTTTTTAATTAGCTCAACCTTGGTCCCAGAATATTGTGTCTGAAGCTGTACATGCTAACCACTAAATCAATGAGGATTTAAAATTATATACATATACAATAAAATTATATACTACAAAACAATCTTACCCAACTCTCTGCTCGGCGTTATAACCACAGCTAAAGGGCTATTGAAATCTTCAACAACATGAGGTTTCCAATCAAGTATATGTTGCAAAATAGGCAGCAAATAAGCTAATGTCTTGCCACAACCAGTTTCTGCAGTCACCGCAGTGTTATTTCCTTGTATAATTGGTCCAAAAGATTTTGCTTGTATTGCTGTTGGTAATGTATAACCTAACTGACACATAACCTCCCTTAACTCGCTGCAAAGTCCTATTTCCTCAAAAGTTTTCTTATAAACCACTTTTTCCTCTTTTTGATTGGCAGCCCCATGTATAATAAAGTAGTCGTTTTTTGATTTCGCGTGTAACCAACCCTGTGAAGCGAGTTTAATGCCTTCAAACTTACTGTAACTTTGCCCTTCGTAATGGTTAAATTCTGGACGTTTACAAGCAATAATAGGTAGTTTCTTTTTAGCTTGCTGTACACTGTAGTACCGGCAATATGATATCTTGAATATTTGCCGTAACTTCGACATTTTAAGTAAAAATTAAATAATATTTTTGAAAAACAAAGCCAGAACAATAAGAACAATTCTCGATTTCCATTTTCCAGTACAATATGTCACTGTCAAATGTCAAATATCACTTTTTATTTATCTTTGAATGAGAAAGGCAAAAGTCATGAACTATACAGCATTATATTACCTTGAGTCGACTTTTGCTTTCATCTGCCAAATGTCACATTTCTTCTTCTTTGTAAATCGCTTTCAGGTATACCAATCAAGAATGACATTAAGCTAAAATAACGGCGGTTACAATTTTGCTCCCAATATCAATAGTTAAGTAGAACGTAGGATGATGATGAGAAAAAAGTACACTCGACTGAGTTTGTTATGGGCTCTTCTAACGCGAAGTAACCCTCGTACCTTTAGATTGTAAGTCTTTCTTTATATATATCATCATCAGACGTACATTGAAATAGTATATTAAAATAAAAGTGATATCTGACAATTCAAAACTGCTGTATAGGCCTATTTGATTTAAAATTTAAGACATGATTTGAAAAAGAGTTTGTAAGAGCAGCTTCTTTTTTGCACTGAGCCAGTATAAGGTCCCACTTCAAATGAGACGAGACATATTATAAGAACGTCGTAGATAAAAAAATAGGTTGTGGCTGTGTTACGGACACAGCAGTTTTTCGGAAGTAAATACGTCGCGTAACTATTTTTTTCTTCGAAGTGTGGAGTTGCTGTTAGCCCTATTGGCTTTTACAGCGTAACCGAGAGGGGTGGCGAGCGCAGAAGCTCCGCCGAGGGGTGGGCCCCCAGAAGGGCCCTGCTGCGTCGTGGGGGAAAGGTTGCTCTAGGAGCGCCTCCTGGGAAGCTCGGCACTAGGCTTAGAGCAACGTTTGCTGCTGCTGAAAAGGGTAAATGATAGATGCTTAGTCTTGACGCCCATGGGTTCACGACTGGGGGCCGCGGCCGGGGTGCGTCTGATAGCGGGGACCTCGTCTTCGCCGGCGAAGACGTTGTGTATGTGTGATAGTGTAAGGAGCGTTGTTAATAGTAATCTGGGCATCGCATAAGGGATAATAATATCTATATTAAATATTGGTAATAGTTAATATTGGAGCTTTCCCCTCCATCGCCCGCGATCTGTTAAGTCCTTACTTAGCGTTATAATTTTTTTCCAATCCAGAGGTATTATTAAACTTCGGATGTAAATAATGGATATGTAACTACAACATCAAACGGTACGCCCTATTTTGTTATCATTCGTTTTTTTTTAATTGGCTCCATATGGATGTAATTTTAAAGACGTATTATAAGAAGTAGACCTAAAAAA
Organism: Elymnias hypermnestra; assembly: GCA_015832385.1. NCBI lineage: Eukaryota > Metazoa > Arthropoda > Insecta > Lepidoptera > Nymphalidae > Elymnias > Elymnias hypermnestra. The sequence continues at coordinate 2,360,288 of JACTOM010000904.1, read as the reverse complement.
AGTATTTTAATATTTTAGCTCAAATCGTTTACTACGCCAAAGATGTATACGGTCTTGTTAGCCATTACTATTTTCTAATGCATCCAATTTGCTAGTGTGATCTGTTATATAGCCAACGCCTCAAACGTCGAATATCTTTTGAGTATTTGCAGTTTTTTGATTGCTGATTGGTTAGTGCTGTGATCATACTTGATGGCAATTTTATGGTTTCTACACAGCATTGTGCTGGAATACAAACGTTAGTTGTTTTCACTCCAGGTTAAGACGGTTACAAACCGACAAACAAACATCAATGACCGCTTATTTTTCAGACACAATTATGTAACAGCTATCAAATACCGCAAGATAAAGAACATCAAGGATAGAATTTATTATAAAAGCTAACAACGACACATTTGTTAATAACTGAAATTACTTTGTAACCCAATAACATATATGTAAATACTTATACAACTGATATTGTTCTTCAAATAAAAGTGACACTTAAGTAAATAGCGTTTTTTATAGGTCCAATAACTATTTTATTATTATATTAGCGACCCGGCTTGGTTATGAAGGGTAATGGAAATTCGTCATCGTCAACGATCAACCGATGGACGTCCACTGCTGGACATAGGTCTCACGTAATGACGTCCACAAGGCCTGATCTTGCGCCGCCTGGCTCCAGCGGCTACCGTCGACCCTCTTTATGTCGTTGGTCCACCTTGTGTGGGGGGGTCTCCCTACACTGCGCCGTCCGGTGCGGGGTCGCCACTCCAGCACCTTCGGCCCCCGACGGCCATCGGTCCTTCGGACTATGTGCCCCGCCCATTGCCACTTCAGGTTCGCGATTCGTAGGACTATGTCGTGGACTTTGGTTCTGCTACGGATTTCCTCATTTCTGATTTGATCACGTAGAGAAACTCTGAGCATAGCCCTCTCCATCGCACGCTGAGCGACTCTGAGCTTTCGTATGAGGCCCATAGTCAGCGACCATGTTTCGGAGCCGTAGGTCATCACTGTCAACACGCACTGTACGAATGGAGAGTCATGTGTCTTATATGTGAGTTACAAAAACTTTGACAAATTATAAACCTGAACCGTCCTCAAGAATCCTCTTCCTCTCGCCCTCCCCCCCACTCTTTATAAAAGTTTTATAGTCCATTGCTAAAAGACAGACGTGGCGGAGCACTTTTATAATTTTGAAGCCTAAAAAAAAATGTGTCACAAAAATATTTTTTAGTTCTAGTTCATAAACATATAAAAGTGTAGTTTTGTAATTTAACAAATTATATTATAGTATTGTGCGAAAAATAGCTGATAGGTATCTAATTATAGCTAATTGCGGCTTAAAAGAAGATAACAATCTGCATTATTTCCGTCAAAAAATTAAAGGATCTAGTGGTTCAATGTAGCCTCATATTACTTGTAGTAGTTTGGATTAAATATAAAATTTAGACTAGAATTGATTATAAAGTCTCTGTCGTAGGATTGCAATAGCTTTATGCGTTTAATAATATTAAGTAATCATTAAAAGACTTTCTTGTAGATTAAGAAAAAAAGAGTTATGCCGATGAATGCCCTCAGACGACTTGACTTTTTACAAACCTCTAACAATTATTGTTACATTTCAAGCAATTTATACAAAACCTTAATAAATTATACACAAAAACATTCCTCGATGATCTATAGGCGAAAACCACATGAGAATTTTTGCAGTAGTTAGTGAGTTTATGGCAAACAAACGGAAGCCTTGGAATTGATTTTGCAATTGGGAGATCTTCATAACATTTTTTGAACGCCAGTCTTTAAGAGTTCAAAGAAGTTTTAAGAAAGACATGTAATTTTCAAATTCCTACTATCAATTACCACTCTCGCTGTATTATTCACCCTGATCAAATTATCATTCAATCAAATGCGATTATCCTATTTGCGAAAAATTGCAAGAAGTTCAAATGTCGTAGGAGCTTACCTTTTGTGTTCTTTTTTATAACTTTTGAAATAGATATTCAGTTAATTTTTAATAAAGGTTAATTAACAAATATTTAGTTCCCACGTTAAATGCTTTACATTAGAGTCAAAACGAATATATTTGTGATGTGCAGTACATTTTCTTTGGTGGTGTTAAAATATTATTCATTCGCTAACTGCGATCGCTCTGGTGAGGTCCGGTACGACTACACCTATTTTTTATTCATATAAACATTAAATAATATATTGTATTTTTAAAACAAGTAACAAAGTACACGTAAGTTTATTTTATTCAGTGTTTGTACTTAAGTTTCACCGAATCTTTTTATAATTGCTTTCAGGTTATAGTCAGCCGAAACATCCAACCAGGCTAGACTCAGACAAATTAAAAAATACAATTTCCTAATGTTTGCTGCAATGATCACACTGCCAATTTTCCAACTTTGAAAACTCTTCAAACCCTTTCCAACACTCCTGCATGCACAGCCAGTCTGGCCCTTTGAGACACCATTTGGCTATTCATAAAGGCGCGCAGGGCACCATTTACCATATTCCCTGCATTCACTCTCCTTTCAATATCGATTTCACATGTTCCATCTTTTGTAGATTTAGATCCCAAGTATACAAATTCTTTCACCTCTTCCACTTGTTCGCCATTTATCAAAATATTGCCATTCATCAAAGATTCATCTCTTTCAAAAAGCATGCTTTCGTTTTGTTTACATTCACTTTCATTCCTTTCCCTTTCAAAGCTTTATTCGTAATATTAAAAAAAAAATTAAAACTCAATATCGGGCCCCAAATCCAGGAACTCATGTCTGTACCTGAACAAGCTGACCGCAAGACCGATCTTCCTCATCCTCGAGTCAGATCACACTAGTGCCCTGCATGGTGCCGACTTTGAGGACCTATAGCTCAGTGTTGAAAGTAAAGCACATATTGCCGCCTTTTACCACCCACTTTCCTCCGACGGAGAAGGTGGACATCAGACATTCCATTTATTTCGCATTAGCTTTATCTGACATCCAAAATGTGTGTATGTCATGTAAGGTGTGAATCCTTACCGTAGTTCCTCCAGGGGAACCGCGACTTCTCTAAAACTGCACTCCTAAAACATACATAGCATCACGCCTCATTCCTATAGGGGTAGGTAGAGGCCACGGCCTTCCACTTGCCACGATCCTTTCTCCTTCGCTTCTTTCATTCCCATTAAACCTTTCATACAAGTTCGTCGGTTTAGAGTACTCTGGACCTAGCTCTTATTTAAAATGTCCTGGATTTGGACCAGGACGTTCGCATTCGTCTTCACCTCCCTACTTTCCCGTTCACTATTGACTAATAAATCCTTTCAGTCTCCTTTCATTCATTCTCACTACGTGCCCAAACCATCTAAGCATTCCTTTCCCAATTTTAGCAACTACGTTTTCTTTTATATCACAATCTTGAAGTACTCCCAATTGACATGAAAAAAATATTAAAGTGACAACTTTCTCGATGTAGACACTATGTTTGAATGTCTTATCCCATATACCTACGGAATATGGAAGAATGCGGTTAATAGCGCGAGTAACAGCTGGTTATAAAGTTTTAGTTATGAAGAAAATTATAAGCGTATATGTGACGTTTGTATTTTCATAATGTAATTCATTTTTATGTTAACATCTGTGTATATAATTCCTGCAATTATTAATTTAAATACATTTGAATCTCAATACCAAGTTTACATTTTCGGGAGTCGAAACCATCTTTGTAATTGTATAATAACTGTTCTATATTTTACAGAGAATGTGGTTCCCATGGGGGTTTCTACAAGTGAAGTATCTCGCTCCACTGGCAACAATACTGCAACGTCTGACCGTCTCTCTTTCATCGATATCTTTGATATTTGATGATTATCCGAATCATGCAACGGTACAAGGTTTGTAAACGACTATCTAAATGTATGGTAGTGAAAGTTGGGTATGGCAGAAGAATCACAAAAGTAAAATAAATGCGGTAGAGATGAGAGCGTTGAGAAGCATGAGTGGATTAAAACTGAGTGACAGAGTGAGAAATAGTGTGATAAGAGAACGTTGTGGTATAAAAGAAGACGTAGTGACTAAAATTGAAAAAGGTATGCTTAGATGGTTTGGGCATGTAGAGAGAATGAATGAAAGGAGACTGACAAAAAGGATTTATGAGTCAAGAGTGAATGCGAAAGTTGGAAGGGGAAGACCGAGGCGAACGTTCCTGGACCAAATCCAGGACATTTTAAATAACGGCCAGGTCAAGAGTACTCTAAACCGACGAACTTGTATGAAAGGTTTAATGAGATTGAAAGAAGCGAAGGAGATATGCAAGGATCGTGGCAAGTGGAAGGATGTTGTCTCTGCCTACCCCTATGGGAATGAGGCGTGATGCTATGTATGTATGTATGTATCTCAATATTTTCTTAGTGAAGTATAAGCTCAGTGAGCTTTGTAGACGAATCATCTTTTCGAAAAGGTACCGACAGGAAAAGTTACTAAGTTTTAGTTTCCAATATAAATGCGTGTGTCAAAAATAACACGATAAAGGGAACTAATAATTATTAATATTAACTATTTTTTGAAAATTATTGAAAAACTAAATGAATAGGACTTTCATAATAAAAGGTCGATATCCAAACTAAAATATTCTTTACTTCCAGTGAACTCTTTTTATCAATGACTCTACCACCGGTTCACAACCTACAGACTAGATGGAGAAGAATCCGCCAAAAAACTCCATAGTCTTTTACTCTTTTTTTTATCCATACATATTTAATATAAATTCCAATAAAATACAGCGACATCCATAGTCATTAAATATAAAAACAAATAACACAATTAAATACAATTGCACCATCAACATCAATTAAATGCAAAACAAGTAGCACACAATTATCACTATGACATATTAAAAGTGAACAGTTTTAATTTAAAGAAATACACTTAGCTTTATATCGCAGAGCAACCCTTTTTACCGACACACAACAAACTTATAATACAATAACTCGTGGTTAACATAAAAGCTAGTCGATGTTGATACAAAAACTGCAGGGCAGTTTTTATACAAAAACTGCAGGGCAGTTTTTGTATCAACATCGACTAGCTTTTATGACTATTTATTTGTCGTTAATGATGCCATTAGCATAAACCACCAATGGCAGCGTTTAGCGGCAAATATATTTCGTAATTATCTTATTTATTAAGAAACTACCATTCCCCATTAATATTTTTTAGTTACAATTAATATAATTTAAGTAATTCTAATCGTTTATGAAATATTACAACTATTATATCGCAAATTGGCATCATTTACAATGTTTACAAATTCACCAATCGGAATCAACATTTGTGATGTTTCATGGCCTCTATTTTCTAAGAATACGATTTAGTCAAATAACAAACCGTACCCTTTATTTAAAATATTATTTTAATTAAATAATTTTATATATACCAACACGTGCAAATCTCTTTCAAGTACGTTCAGTTAATTTTCTAAATCACCGGAACTATTAATGTCACTTATTTAAAATTACGCATAATGGATTCTATTGTAAAATTCAACTCTGACGGAAACAAGTGCTACGTACGTACGTATTAGCTTACATCTTGTAGACTCAACCCTAATAAAATATTATAGGCCATTAAAACAATATTCAATTGTCAGTCTATCGATTTCGATTTCACCAATAATTGTATTTCATTTCTTCACATAGTCACCTGAATCAAAACAACGCCATCGCTTTGCCAAAATTAACAAAACACAACGTAGTTTTCAAAACTTGTATATAGCTTTGGATTTAGTATGCCGTAAAATCATACGTGAATATTTTATGAAGCATACATTTGCTTTTAAATTTCAGATGGCGATATTTTCGATTTCGTGATTGTAGGAGGTGGAACAGCAGGGTGTGTAGTTGCAAATCGCCTTACAGAAGTAGAAAACTGGAAGGTATTGCTTATTGAGGCCGGAGACGACCCGCCTTTTGTTTCGGAAGTAAGTCCTCTTTACACATGACTGCTAAAAAACTGGCAACCTGCAATACTTCATGCTGCTTTACGTGAATCCTTAACACCGGAGTCAAAAACGAAAATTCAAGAAACTTTAAGCACTTCTCTACTCACAGTTCATTCTTTTTAATTTGTTCTTAAGACACACAAACACAACTAAGTGAAAAACGATTAATAGTTTTAGATCTAACAGCAACCAGAATAGTCTTATACTCGTTAAATCTTCAAAAATGACGCCGCCACCATATAATATCTCATAAATTTCATCAGCTTGTCTACAAGCTCTCCTGTAATTAATGGTTCCATATTCTTCAAATGCAGCGGTATACCCGAGGTTTATTTTAATAAACTCATCTTTCAGATTCCTGGACTATCAGTGCTGCTTGGTGCATCATTTCCAGACTGGGGTTACTACACTGAAAAAGATAACGTAACTGCTCAAGCCCACGGTACACAAAATATACATCAAATATCAGGAAAACTCTTAGGCGGTGGCAGCAGTATTAATTACATGTATTATATCAGAGGAAACAAGGAAGATTACCAAAATTGGGCGTCTTACGGCAATGAAGGTTGGGACTGGGATAACGTCTTACCCTATTTTAAGAAAAGTGAAAACTTTTATAGCGATAGTATCACAGATAACCAGACCCTTTCTTTACATGGCCAAGACGGCTATCTGGGCGTTACTGGTCCCATATGGGAGGAAGATACCATGGAATACTTTGAAGCGTTCAAGGACGTCGGTCATGATATTTTAGAAGCTATAAATGGCATTCAGCAAATGGGTTACTCATCTCCAAGTTTTGCGATAAGATATCAACGACGTCAGAATACCGCTCTATCGTTTCTTAAACCTATAACCGATCGTCCGAATTTATATGTTCTTAAGAATACAAAGGGTAGAAAAATACTTTTAACTGGCAACAGAGCAGTAGGCGTGGAAATACAAGAATCGGACGGTACTATAAAAACCATTAATGCAGACAAAGAAGTAATTCTCTGTGCCGGAGCTGTTAACAGTCCTCAACTACTTATGCTTTCCGGTATAGGACCGAGAGAGCATTTAGAACAAATGAATATCACTACATTAATAAATTCATCTAGAGTAGGTGAAAACTTGCAAGATCACATACTTATACCTTTAGTATTAGGCAGGAATAATACATCGAAATCTATGCTAGAGAATGCTGAAGTTTTGCTTAATATTGATAGATTTCCAGCACCAACAATCATGGGCCACGTTGCGCTAGATAAGAACCAAACCTATCCAGATTATCAAGTCACTTCCGTTCCATTTGCTAAGGGTGCCATACTGCCAACGTTGATGTGTACTGGTGTATTTAAGTGGGATGATGAAATATGCACTGCCATAGCTGATTCGACATACCAGGAAACGTTATTTGCTTTAATTACTTTCTTACATGCTGAATCCAGATGCAGAATCCGTTTAAAGAGCAACAATCCCAATGACAGTCCTTTAATATACGCGAATCACTTTTCGAATTCAAATGATATAAGCAAGTTTGCTCGATGCATTTCTGATTTCACAAATGTTTTAAATGCATCATATTACAAGGAAGTAAAGTCAGAAGTAGTTAATTTTAATGTTAAACAATGTGAAGGCATACCTTTTGCAACTCAGGAATATTGGGAATGCTATGTTATAAATTTAGTAGCATCACAATTTCACCTCAGTGGTACATGTGCGATGGGTGAGGAGGGAGTCTTAGATGAAAGACTAAGAGTGCGAGGCGCTGATGCTCTGAGGGTAGTTGATGCGAGTATGATGCCAACTGTTGTAAGCGGTAATACATGTGCTGCTGTTATAATGTCGGCTGAAAAAGCTTCTGACATGATAAAAGCTGACAACGGTGTGAATACGTAACACAATTTCAAGTTTTGAATAACTTATGATACAATAGAAAAATATTTTGAGTTGTTTTATTTTATTATTTTTAAGTTGAAGTGATTTCAATATAGCACCTCTTATCTTTAAGTGATAGTCATAAAGTAAAGTTATTTATTGCATTACAGTAATAAATAGTAATTCTAAAATATCATAAATATGGCCTAAATGCACTTAAATTTTTATGCTAATACAATTGCAGTACTAACTGTTTCTTATTGAGTTTTTTATTGGTGATAGATGAACGCTTGACTGTGATCTCAGTTGGTAGTCTGATGATCCAGTCTGATATGGTAGCAGGCTAATCTGGTAATAAGGTAAGCATGGGATAACTAAGTAACATAAAGTAACGGAAGTGTTATTATGAAATAAGCGAGTGTAAAAATTAACTTAATTTTGTAAAGACTCATTATAATGTATCTTTTATGCTAAACTTTGAGAGCATTCTTCATCGTCTTTAGTTAGAGATTATAATCTATTAACTTAGTACAATTTTCTTCGTCTTCGTAGTCAGTGTCTTTATTTATACCATCTGTGTTATAAATACCTCGTAAATAATTAGTCTATACTAGTCGATATGTAGCCGATACAGAAACCTTTCTTAAATCCTTAATCGGAACGAATCCAGCAAAACATGCTGTTACATCATTCAGCTTTTTAATTTATTGATTTTTAAATTTACCGCGTCAGCTAATTAATTATAAAAGGTATATGTTAATAACTGAAATTACTTTGCAACCTAAAATATCATGTACATGAAATGTATCGAAGTAATTTAAACAAATAATATTGTTCACTCCGGCTGTGACCCTATCATGGACGCGACCCTGGACTCGGTTCCATAAGAAGTCCAGGTCGAATCGGTCCTTGAGATGGTGGGAGGAGAAATATAGGGGGGAAATTCCCCTACACGTGTCGCACAGTTATGAATGCACCTACTTGGAGTCTGGGCACCGTTCTCTTCGGTCGACGACGACCCTGCGGCAGGTGTATATTTTGTGGGGGTGTAGTGATCTGCACAAGCGTCGCGTATAGCTGCTTTCGGCAACGCCGGTCTTCTTTCCACTCCAAGGCGGTCTCGTGCACAACCAGGCACAGAAATGTTCAAAACTAAGACACCCACGTGGGCCGAATAACCTGTGGCCGCATAACCTGTGGCCGCATTGACCCGCCGCACTTCGTTTTATTAACAAGAGGGGCTAGGAGAGGGTCTTAACGCGACGATTTCATCAACGGCATCACCAAACTTTTGTTACTGCACTTTTCACGACAAAATAAGACATAAACCCACGAGGGGGCATCCTTTGCGCCCGTCACAAAACCTGGCGGTTGGCAGCTATCCATCGACTATAGATAAAATTATATTGCTCCATGCTTATGGAACGGCGCAAGAGGCGCCCTCTAGTGGTAGACGCGCTGCTTCCCGATAACTAGCACATTAGTACGTCGGAAAGCTTGCAGATGGCGCAAATACGCCGCTTCCGAGGTACCAATGAGTAATGCCAGATGGCGCGAATAAATATTGTCCATGATTTTTCAACTAAAAGTGACCAAACCCAAGTTTTTCCCAAATCACTGTCTCTTTCCTCTCAATACAAGTTTTATAGTCCATTGCAAACCGACAGACGTGGCTGATCTTTAATAATATTTAAGCCTAAAAAATGTGTCACAACAATATTTTTTCGTCCTAGTTCATAAACATAAAAGCATTGTGTGTAAAATAGCTGATAGAGATCTTATTATTGCTACTTGTCTTAAGTCATAATAATATTCAGAATTATCTACGACAAAAAATTAAAGGATATAGTGATTCATTGTAGCCTTATACTACCTGTAAATAAGCCTATAAATAAGTGTATATTCTTATACTTCTTGTCCTAAAATTTACCTACTAAATAGATAATTAGGTTTATTATCAAATATAATGGTTCCCACGTTAAACGGTTCACATGAGAATGAAAAAGAATATATTTATGACATGCTAATTACGTGTTCATTAAGTTGATGATAATATAAAATTCATTCGCTAAGTTTTAACGGTCTGGTGAGGTCCGGTAGCGGCTGCATCTGTTTTTTATTTAGTTACATAAATGTTTTATGAGATTTAAAAAGCAAGTAACAAAGTACAAGTACGTTTATTTGATTTTTATTGCTATTACGTAAACGCTTGACTGTAATCTCAACTGACGATCAGTTATGATACTGTCTAAGATGGAAGAATCCTAACCTGGTAAGAGGCAACCTCATAGTGATATCGACACAGCTTCATGCTGGATATCAATGCTGTCGTGAAGGTACGTTTTTGCAGGTTGGGTGGTGGAGTTAGACAAATTATAAAATGCAATTTCCAATTTTTTTTCTGGCAATATAGTATTGCAATAACCTGATGCAGTCCTTTTTTTTCGCTGTGAAATGCTTGGAAGCACAAATCCTGTCCCAAATACCTTGCGGAACCAGGTATTCAACTGTGCAAGGTGTCTCGGATGGATCCGACTTTGGATTCAAGAAGGCGGGAGGAGGTATACAAATACACGCCGCCTAGTACCCTTCCTGCTTGGGCGGTGAATCCCCAGCATTCTTTTCTTGCTCTTGGGCCTTGCGCTTAAGCAAAACTACGATTACGCAGAAGAAGGCCACTCCTGCCACTTTCTCTTACTGGAAAGCATTGCACCTACAGTGCTCCCTAGCGAGGGGTCCAGGAGGTGTCGCTGAGGTCCGCAAGCTGTACAATCTTCTACAATGTGATGAGCTGAGCCTATAATTGCCTAACACTGATGAGATGCAGGTGATTCCTCCCGTCTAATTCGCTACAGGCATGAATTGATGCAACACTAGTAGAGCGCCGAGGTTCTTCTTCCATTTTTGGACCAGAACTCGGTCAGCCAGAGTGCTGATCCTCCAGACCTCTTCGTCATCAGGCCGTAAGCTCTGTAAATATTATTACCATTTATACACTGTTATTACCATGATCCATTTAATCCATATTTGCTAACAGTTTAACGAGATGGTAATCCAATGCCAAGTTGACGTCAGAATCTAGTAAACTAAATAAATTTTAACTTTCTAAACTATTTGTCCACATAAACTAACATAATTGCACACACCTTCATAATCTAGAAACAGGAAGTTGTTGCTTCTATGAATATTACGATATAATTATTTTAGAAAAAAACCCGTTTTGTCCCAAAATAATCTCAAGCATTTTAGCAATCTATTGTTAAATTAAGGTCGTGTAATGTATTTAAAAAAGGACATAACATTTTTCTTGTTTGTCCTCTACAAGTATTTTATTGCTAGCATGTTAGCGTTTGATTTCACCTAATGGTAAATAATAATGCAATCTAAGATGGTAATGGTAATCTGCGGAAACTCGAATCCACGGCCTCTTCTAAAAAAACGAGTACTTGCACCATCACACCAACAAAGTAAGGCAAATTTCCCATTGTCAAGTCAATGGGAAGTTGGCGGTGTGATCCACCCCCGTGCCTCAGAGAGCATGTTAAGCCATCGGTCCTGCGCCTGATCTCCCTCCGGTGGTGTCGGATTGCCGTCACATCGGACTATGAGAGTGAAGGAATAGAGAGTGCACGTGTGTACTATGCCTGCCAATCCGCACTGGAGTAGTGGGTCTATGCTCTAAAAACCCTCGCTCCTCGGAGTGAGGAGGCCTGTGCCCAGCAGTGGGACGTTAATTGGCTGCTACGCACTTACAAGTTAATAACTATTAAATTTCGCCTTATCTTTGCTTGCTAACTGGGCGTGAGTAAAGTCTATACTCTGACCTTCTCCTTGAACTTTATCTGAGGGTTATGGCACATCCTATGATCCAGATTTATTCTTCTCAACGTTCGGATCTGATCGGACCACGGCATTGGACTGCTACTTCTGGCCTTTTGCCATAAAATTTACCAGTGACTACAAGTTTTTCTAATTTGTGCCCTATTTCCTAGCAATGTGACCGAAGTATGTAATCCTGAGTTTTTTAAGGATTGATGCTTTGCTCACATGTGCTGTTTAAGATATATCCCCAGCACTACATTATTCTGGCAAATATAATAAGTGAAAATAATAATTTTTATTTATTAACAGCCTATGTCCAAAGTTCTTATAATTAAACTTTTCTGCACAATGGGTTACTTGTAAAAGATGGCTTTTATTAACCGACTTTAAAAAAAGGAGGTTATCAATTCGTTTGTATTTTTTTTATGGTTGTTACTTCATATCTCCCGACTGGGTGGACCGATCTTGAGGACTTTTTTTTTAAATGAAAGGTGGTGCTCGTCATAGGGTCCCATTTTTTAAAAAACCAGTTCTGATGACGGCATCCATGACAAAACCAGATAAGTCTTAAATTTTGCGTAAGCATGTGCGTGACAAATGGACGAATAACTGAAGATCACGCCAACCGATTTCGATGATTTTTTTTTTTTGTAAAGGATATACTTCAAGGGCTGTTTTGTGATAGTTTGGTTAGATTCGGATGATGGAGTCCATGACAAAGTGACGGAACTCTTCAATTCTTAGGAGCAAATCAACGATACTCGGCAGTATCTTCTATAAGCTATCCAGATATTTGAGTTGCCTACAGTAACTTCGGTACGGTCAAGTGCTAGTCGTAGTTAAATATGAAGATCAATGGAACTCCTCAATGGCTTACAGTAAGAGTGTGATTTTTGGCAAAATCTATAACTGTCTGTAATCAACTGGCAATGACCTTACGTTTGTTGCTGCATTGCAATATTTGAAAGGTGAATTATGTGTGAAGCGGTGGTATAAGGGTTTCGGGTTCGATCACGGATGTGGCGATCACTAAAAATCAAAAAATAAATATAACTTTTAATAAAAAAAGAACCGCCTTCAAAACAAACTTACGAATACATTAATATGCTCTAAAAAGTAAGAAATAAATGCGTATTCTTTTATAGTGTTCTTCGTATTGTTATATTTGGAGTCGGCGTATTTGTAAGTTTATTTTGAAGGCGGTTCTTTTTTTGTTAAAATTTATATTTATTTATGAGGACACCTTTGCGCATCAATACTTTTAAGAAGTTATATTTTTATAAACTTTTTTTGTACAATAAGGTATTGTGTTAATGTCTATGTATTTATATAAATACATCAAATAACTTTTATTTTAAACCTAGCTATGTCTGTTTCGGTCTTCTAATCCATTCAATTCCAATCCAAAAAACAATCCTTGGACGGTTTTTGGAATGTTTCCCCCACCAGCAAATTGAAAGGCAATGACACGAACATAATTTAATAATACTAAACTTGAGTGAGTTTAGTATCAGTTATCACGAGATCTTTAAAGCTATTAACGATTTTTTATGACAATTATAAACAACTGTTGCTATAAAATATAATATTAACATCTAGCCTTACCGACTAATTAGTGATATTACTTTGAACTAAACTACTTACAGTGTTGTTATTTTATCTAAGTCTAAAGTCCATTTAAATGACTAACTCTTCTTGACTACTTGCTTAAAATGACCAATACACTATATTGTTTCACTGCATTCGTTCTGTTAAATCTTCTCTTTATAAGGATTAATATTTATATATTCACGATCATGGACTATATTCACTGTGGCTTGAATGTTTTTCACAGGTTCTTCGTAGCTTTAAGTTTTGTATTTGGATTTCCATTACATATTTTTGTTTAGGTTCACCTCTAAGTAAACATTATCTACAATAATTCATTTAAATAAAAATGAAATCATAATCTCATTACTAAGTTTGTCTTTCCGAAAATCGGATTAGAGATTGTAACCTATAATATAAAAATGAATCGCGAAATGTGTTGGTAAACTTCGTTGAAACCTAAGGATGGTTTTTCTAGAATTTTCTGTTTGCTATACAAACGTTTTCTAACTAAAATGTAGAGTCAATTTGACCTTTATAGCTATTCAATAAAGTTCATAATAAATTACAAGTACTCACTGTTGTCTATGCAATGTAGGTGTATGCCTAACGTCAATGAGTCAATTTGCACTTTATTACCGCTGTACAAAGTTCAAAATCAATTGAGTAGTCGCAATCCAACCAAATTGAATAGTCACAAAAATGTAAGAGCTATAGATATGTACTGCTGTAATTTCATTTCGAAAATCATTAGTAGAACTGAAATCTGCCGCATTCCAAATCTTTTTGACAGAACGAAGTCTGTTGGGTCTGCTAGTTGATTAATAACTCTGTATTGGATACAGAATGCGGTTCCCTTGGGGGTTTCTACAAGTGAAGTATCTCGCGCCGGTGGCAGCCATATTGCAACGTATGCTTGTCTCTCTTACATCGATGGCTTTTAATTTTAACGAATATCCAAGCCAAGCAACAGTAAAAGGTTTGTAAATATCAAAATATTTGTTTTGCTCGTAGCTCCCGTATGCAAAACATATCATTACATTTAAATTTTATGATTATTCAGATGGCGATATTTTCGACTTCATAATTGTTGGGGGTGGCACAGCAGGGTGTGTAGTTGCAAATCGCCTCACAGAAGTAGAAAACTGGAAAGTATTACTCATCGAGGCCGGTGACGACCCCCCTTTTGTCTCGGAAGTAAGTCCTTTTTATACATGATCGATTGATACATCGATTTGAACTTGTATAGGCTTTTGGCCGTAGTTTGCTACGATTCTAGCAGCAAAGTTACACCGTACTAATCATTGAGATGCAAATTGCCTCTTTACAGGGTGCGAGGTGCATTTGCATGATCTTAGACATTGTCATTACTTGCTATAAAGTGATATAATAATGAAACAAGAATAAGTGGCATTATATTTTCATTACTACTCTCTTATTCTTCATTTTTCTCTCAAATCACAAGGAGAATACTGTCACTAACACATTAGTTTGAAACGAAAAGTTCAGATAGTTTCAATCAATTCTGTACCCAAAGTTGTTTTTTACATTTTCCCATATTACGAAATCCAAAATTGACAAGTTTTATTTAAAGACATAAAGACTAGAATAGCTTATATTTTTTATGTTAAAACTCATATTTAAATGTGCAAAAATAGACGCTGATGCTTCTGTACCATAAATTTTTTTCTCATTGATTACAACAATTTGTTTCGAGACAATCCCAATATATTCGAGAATCAATATATTAGTCTCATTCTTTCAGATTCCCGGACTATCAGTGCTGCTTGGTGCATCATTTCCAGACTGGGGTTTCTACACAGAAAAAGATAATGTAACTGCTCAAGCCCACGGTACACAAAATATACATCAAATATCAGGAAAACTTTTAGGCGGTGGCAGCAGTATTAATTACATGTATTATGTGAGAGGAAACCGAGAAGATTTTAATAACTGGGCATCCTACGGCAATAAAGGCTGGGACTGGGATAGCGTCTTACCGTATTTCATGAAAAGTGAAAATTTTTATAGCCATAGTATCAAGGATAAGCACACCCTTTCTTTACATGGCCGAAAGGGCTACCTCGGAGTAACTGGACCTACATGGGAGGAAGATACCAAGGAATATTTCAAAGCATTTAAAGAAATTGGCCATGATATTTTAGAAGATATAAATGGAATTCAGCAAATGGGTTACTCATCTCCGAGTTTTACGATAAGACATCAACGACGTCAGAATACCGCTCTATCGTTTCTTAAACCTATAATAGACCGTCCGAATTTATATGTTCTTAAGAAAACGCAAGTTAGAAAAATCCTTTTTACGGGTAACAAAGCAGTTGGGGTGGAAATACAAGAATCGGATGCCACTATAAAAACTCTCAAAGCAGCCAAAGAAGTAATTCTTTGTGCTGGTGCTGTTAACAGCCCTCAATTACTAATGCTTTCCGGTATAGGACCGAGAGAGCATTTAGAACAAATGAATATCACTACATTAATAAATTCACCTAAAGTTGGTGAAAACTTGCAAGATCACATACTTATACCTTTAGTATTAGGTAGGAATGATCCATCGAAACCCACCCTAGATAATGCAGAAGGAGT
Source organism: Elymnias hypermnestra (assembly GCA_015832385.1). Classification (NCBI taxonomy): domain Eukaryota; kingdom Metazoa; phylum Arthropoda; class Insecta; order Lepidoptera; family Nymphalidae; genus Elymnias; species Elymnias hypermnestra. The sequence continues at coordinate 2,344,442 of JACTOM010000904.1, read as the reverse complement.
GTTTAATATTGATAGATTTCCAGTACCAATAGTTATGGGACATGTTGCTTTAGATAAGAATCAAACCTATCCAGATTATCAAGTCACTGCCGTTCCACTTGATAATACATTGCTTCCAACGTCGATGTGTACTGGCGTATTTAAGTGGGATGATGCAGTATGCACTGCCATAGCTGATTCGATATACCAGACTACCTTATTTGCTTTAATCACATTCTTGCATTCTGAATCCAGAGGCAGAATCTGTTTAAAGAGCAACAATCCCAATGACAGTCCTTTAATATGCGCGAATCACTTTTCGAATTCAAATGATATAAGCAAGTTTGCTCGATGCATTTCTGATTTCACAAATGTTTTAAATGCATCATATTACAAGGAAGTAAAGTCAGAAGTAGTTAATTTTAATGTTAAACAATGTGAAGGCATACCTTTTGCGACTCAGGAATATTGGGAATGCTATGTTATAAATTTAGTAGCATCACAATTTCACCTCAGTGGTACATGTGCGATGGGTGAAGAGGGAGTCTTAGATGAAAGACTAAAAGTGCGAGGTGCTGAGGGGCTAAGGGTAGTTGATGCTAGTATTATGCCAACTATTGTAAGCGGTAACACATGTGCTGCTGTAGTAATGTCGGCTGAAAAAGCCTCTGACATGATAAAAGCTGATAACGGTGTGAAAGTGTAACACGATTTCAAATTTTGTGAAATGCACTCATTTTTGATTCAGCTGTTCTTTTCTTACCCACCTTGAAGTTTTCAGCCGCAGGATGGGGGTATAGTGAAAGACGCTAGGCAGTCAGGGTTGCCAAGGCTAACATGGCCACACACGCACATACACATACAAAAACACATATATACGAGTACTTAGATGGTTTGGGCATGAAGAGAGAATGAATAAAAGGAGACTCGCAAAAAGGATTTATGAGTCAAGAGTGAATGGGAAAGTTAGAAGGGGAAGACCAAGGTGTTCCTGGACCAAATCCAGGATATTTTAAATAAGGGCTAGGTCAAGAGTACTCTAAACCGACGAACTAGCATGAAAGGTTTAATGAGAATGAAAGAAGCGAAGGAGATATGCCAGGATCGAAGGAAGTGGAAGGACATGGTCTCTCCATAACCCTGTGGGATTGAGGCGTGATGCTATTTATGTATGTATTCATTATTAAAGTAAATAATCATTAAAGTAACTGAATAACTCTTTTTATGTTATTCTAATTATTTGCTATTTTATCAGTAAAGTAGCAAATAATGGATGTGCTAGTTAATTTTCACAGGGTTATTGCTATTATGGTGATAACTAGCCACGACCGATGCCTCTAACCAGAAAAGATTTAAACGAAAAATAAATATAACATTTTAAACCCTGGGAGCTGATAGTGTTGAAGTTGAGTTACAATCTCGTTAGAGAATTGGGTACTACATTTAAAAATATAACAGTCCTAAAGGAAACGTCGTATTTGCTAGCATGGTTTGAACAGGTGTTTTCGAAACTCAACAGAAACCTTTCCAATACAAAATAAAAAGATATATAAATGCGTGCGTACAAAGTACACATGTCAGAAGTGAAACTTCCGTGGCAAACTCATTTTGAAGTCTTGTTTACAATTTATACAAATTTAAAACTTTAGAACTTCAGAGAGGGAGATATGTTAGGAATTTAATCGCGGAAACTGACCTGAAGGATTCAACTTAAAATCTTCGGGTCTAATGTTAAATCTGTGTTGCTATAAGGGTGCGAAGCGTGGAAGGTCACCAAGGACATCTCGCGGCAAATCCAAGTCTGCGTCAACCGGTGTTTGCGTCGCATCCTCGGAATCTACTGGCCAGAGGTAATCTCTAAAGAAGATCTGCTAGAGAAATGCCATGAGACTTTGATCGAACACTAGATCAAACGGTGAAAGTGGATATGGATCAGCTACGTCTGGATTCCAATCATATCCCCAAGCAAGCTTTGAAATGGAATCCTTAAGGTCGCCGTTCCGTACTGGATGACGTGGAGCGAAATGAAGCGTGATGCTCAAGATCATTCGCGATGAAAAATTACTGTGGACACCCTCTGCCCCACCTAGGGTATATAGGACATTAAGTCAGTATTTGTAAATATTAAAACTATTTGACGGCCTCGCTGGCACAGTGGTGCGAGTACTCGCCTTGTTGGCAGAGCTCCCGGGTTTGATCCCCGGTAGGACGAATTTAGGAAATTGTTTTCTAATTTGTCTGAGTCTGGACTGGGAGGCTTAGGACGTGGCTAGCTACCACCCTACCAGCAAGGACGTACCGCCAAACAAAGAGATTTGTGTTCCGGTACAATGCTGTATAGAAACCGTAAAGGGGTATATCGCCTCTTAACAGATTAGCGCGCTTCCATCTTAAGCTGTATCATCACTTACCATCAGGTGAGATCACAGTCAAGCGCTAAACTGTCAGCTATAAAAAGAAATCTTGACGCTAATCACGCATTACTATTCGGTCACTAAAAGATTGGGCCTCGCTGGAATGTGACTCCTCTCCCACTTCCTCGGTCACCTTCCCATATTCGTCCTGTCATACAGCTCGCATCTTTGTCACTAATACATTTTTATTTTTTTATTATTATTGAACCGTGAGAAGGGAGAATAGCCATGTATGCAACAGGGCCCTAAATATGATAGCAAGCAACAGGGCCCCACTAAAACCCAGCGGAACCCTCTTCATCTGTAAGTGAGACACCAGAGGTTCAGCTTGCGCATTCTTCCTTGGTGCCCTAGATGAGTCCGACTGAGGATTCATGGAGGTGGGAACAGGTGCGCAAACAAGCGCCGCCTAATATCCCGCCTCCTTCGGCGGTAAGAGGGAGCATCTACTGTATTCTCTCTATCTCGCTCGTGGGCCTCCTTTAGTGAGATTACAGTCTCGCAGAAGAGGAAGCAACAGGGCCGGGATAGGGAGAACAAAAAAAAGTGTGGATGAACTGTGTGTAAAAAGGATATGTGTGTAAGAAGTGTGAATGTAGAAAAGACAGCGGACAGAGTGAAGTGGCGAAAGGAAACATGCTGCGCCGACCCCACCTATTGGGATAAAGGCAAGGAAATGATGATTGAAACGCACTTATCCCAGTTTACAATTACAATAAGAAAGTGGAGTGTAAAACATAAGAAAATACAAAAAAAAATGAAAATAAACCAAATATAAAATAAATTTTAAATTAGTCTTACAATCAAAATGAAGTAATAATAACGGTAAATAAATCTAAGGGTCATTTTCGTGATTGTACAAATGTATATGTTGTTAAACTGCCTCATTGGTGTAGTGGTTAGCATGTTCGACTACAGGACATGAGGTCCTCGGTTCGAGTCCCGGGTCGGGCCAGTTCGAAATCGATATTGAGTTTTCTATTAAGATTCTCTCAATATTTGCCCGAAGTTGGGAAGCTGGCGGTGTGATTCACCCCCGTGCCTCGGAGAGCACGTTAAGCCGTCGGTCCTGCGCCTGAGGTCTCTCTCCGGTCGTGTCGGATTGCCGTCATGTCGGACTATGAGAGTGAAGGAATAGAGAGTGCACTTGTGTACTATGCCTGCCAATCCGCAGTGGAGCAGCGTGGTGGGTCTATGTTCTAAAAACCCTCTCTCATATCAGCGAGGAGGCCTGTGCCCAGCAGTGGGACGTTAATGGGCTGCTACTTACCTTACTTACCTTATATGTTGTTAAACACCTAGGGTTACATTAATACACATTTATTAGGGATCCCTATTTTTTTTTAGAAAGTAATATAGCCTATTTCGCTCAGTGAAAATGTAGCTTAAAATTGAATTAGTAAAATATTGTGTGAAAACGCAAACAAATATATATCGCGTTCTGATCTTCAATTGTTTAAATAAAAACAACCACAGTCAATTTTCACAGAGATTATTTATTACTGTCAACTAAATTATTAGTTAAATGACAAAAACCAATGATTTATGGGTGCAAGGTGTGCACCGGGCAGCACTTCGAGTCAGAATGCCCGCCAGTTTACCCTACTACTGGCCCTACTGGCTTTTACAGCGTAACCGGAGGGAGGACGGGCTCTCATGGAGGCCGCCACATAAGGGCTCGCTCTCCGGGGAAACGCTGCTCCAAGGGCGTCTCCTGCGAGACCGAGCCTCAGCTTGGAGCGACGTTATCGCAGAAACATCACCTGAAAAGGGAGAATCAGAAGCGCCCCCGGGAACGTGGGTGAAGTCCACGTCCGGGTGACGTCAGAAATCGGGGACCTCGACTCTGCCGGCGGAGTCGCTGTGTAACATTTGTGTAAGTGTTTGTCCCTACCTGGTATGGTAGATTGTCGATAGTTATCGTGTCCTCGGAGTCCTAGGCGGAACGTTGAGATGGATCCTATAAGAGGACGCGTTAACCACTTAGTGGGTTCCTATGATTGATGGCTCTCTCGAAATAATTTTCGGAGAGCTCTTTGAAATAACTCTTTATCGTGGGGATGCCCGCCAGTCTAATGCAAGCCCTTTTATACTAGTTTCTGCGAGTGGGGGTAGTTTGAATGTTGGTAGATGTTTTTTGCTAGCTCGCTGCACACCTTGTTACCAACATTAAAAAACTTGGCCGCCGACATATAGATACAAAATCAAAATATTCCTTATTCAAGTAGGCTGAAAAAGTACTTTTGAATCGTCAATAGTCTGTCCGTTGGTAACAAATCTACCACCGGTTCGGAAAGTTGATTCCGCTGAGAAGAAGCCGGCAAGAAACTCAACGGTTACTCCTTTACTTCCGAAAAGTTATACTGCCAAAGTTAAGTTTTAATTCCAAAAAGTTATAATAACTGCCATTCAATGAATACATATAAAAATTTTATTAAAAAAAAATATGTCTGAGTATAAGAAAGAACGCAGCAGCAGAAAGCACAGGAGCGAAGGGTTCTCCGCCGACATCGTCATTAATGGGATCCATTATTTAATTTCTTATTCTGTGGTCATTCGTGGGTAATGTTGGTGCAATCAAACACTATATTAATTAACTCGGATTATAATGTTCAATCACTAAAGGTTCCCGATATCAATTTTCACAAAGTCATTAACAATAATAGCTAGGAACGCGACAGTTTCAATAGTCGACCACTCCGGCCGACCGCCACTCGAGAACTGCCGAGAGACGGACACAGATGGCGCCAGCGTTCCACAAACTATTACAGACGGACTAGCGATCCACAGACTCTTGCACTCCGACATATGTAACTGTGTTAATTACAACGCTAAAAGCCTGTTAATTGGATTGTAGTATTTAAATATATTAATTAGTTAACTTTTTCTTAAAAAGGTCGTTGCGTAAAAATCTGACTCCTATCTTGGACTTGTGGTCACATCACATCAGTTCTCACAGCATCGTCGCAATATATATTGAATAACATTTTATATATACGTAATAATATTCATTTATACAGCAAAAGACACACAATTGCTGACAAATGGCTGACAGCGACTCCAAATATAACAATACGAAGAACACTATAAAAGAATATGCAATTATTTCTTACTTTTTAGAACATATTGATGTATTTGTATGTTTGTTTTGAAGGCGGTTCTGTATTTGTTAAAATTTATATTTATTTTTTGATTTTTAGTGAATCTGAAGTAAACTAACGAATTTGTCTCAATATATGTACATCTAAAACGCGTTTCTCATATGAGATAACGCCGTTTAAATGAAACAGCGTTACAAATTTAAATTTATACATTAATATCGCTGCACCCGGGATCGAACCCGAAACCCTTATACCACCGCTTCACACATAATTCACCTTTCAAATAATGCAATGCAGCAACAAACGTAAGGTCATTGCCATTTGATTACAGACAGTTATATATTCTGCCATAAATAGCACCCTTACTGTAAGCCGTTGAGAAGTTCCATTGATCTTCATATTTAACTACGACTACCACTTGACCATACCGAAGTTACGGTAGGCAACTCAAATATCGGGATAACTTATAGAAGATTCTGCCGAGTATCGTTGATTTGCTCCTAAGAATTGAAGAATTCCGTCACTTTGTCATGGATTCCATCGTCAGAACCTAACCAAACTATCACAAAACAACCCTTGAAGTATATCCTTTCTAATAAAAAAAGAATCATCGAAATCGGTTAGCGTGATCTTGAGTTTTTCGTCCATTTGTCGCGCACATGCTTACGCAAATTTAAGACTTCTCCGGTTTTGTCATGGATGCCATCATCAGAACTGCACTATGACGAGCACCACCTTTCATTTAAAAAAAATCATCAAGATCGGTCAACCCAGTCGGGAGATATGAGCAAAAAAAATTCAGACTAATTGATAACCTTCTCCTTTTTTTGAAGTCGGTTAAAAATAAAAGCAAACACGTAATGTCATATTTTAAAGTGAAGAAGCTTCAGAAATCATTTATTGGGTTGAGCATACGCGTTTTTTTATAAGATACCCGAAACACTTTTGGGTTTGTCTTCACATAGTTTTAAGAAATATGTTAAAAACATCCTTTGCCAAAAGGTATATTATAATGTTGAGGATTATTTAAGTGGCAAAGATGTTTGGACTTGATTCCTGTAGATCAGAGTTCCCCAAACTTTTTTGTGTCGTAGACCCCTTGTCATGTTTATCCGTGTTGGGTAGACTTACACATGTTAATTTATAGATAGATAAGATAGATAATATTCTTTATTGAACACCACGCTAAAAATAGATGTACAATTACTCAGTATAAGGTACTTTTAGTGTGCAATTGGGCGGTCTTATTAGCGATCTCTTCCAGACAACCCTGGCGTTAGGGAACCCGTCAAAGAAAGGAGAGAGAAGATAAATGGTGTGTATAAATGAATAGGCATTTATACATTATTAATTGAATTTAAATTAAAACTAATCAAAATAAAATTTTGTGTCTGTTATGTAAAATATACGTAACATTAAATAAACTATAAATAAAATGACATAAGCGATAAGTCAATATTTTTACTTAAGGATGAACCTGATACTTTAATAATAAATTATCAACATTTGGCGTCAACTTTGTAAGGTTTAATCTTAAATCTCCTTGGCTAATGATGTCCAGTCTCGTCCAGTCCAGTGTCATGGACCCCCGTTTCCATTTTATGGACCCCCAATTTGTTTTATCGCCGAAGTAGACCCCTAGGGGTCGATATAGACCCCTTTAGGAATCTCTGCTGTAAATCCTGCAAAAGCTGTTTAAAAGAGTAACCGTTGAGTTTCTTGTCGGTTTCTTCTCAGCGTAATCAACTTTCCGAACCGGCGGTAGATTTGTTACCAACTGACGATTCAAAAGTGGTTTTTGTGCGTACTTGAATAAAGAATATTTTGATTATTGAACTGTAAAACTATGTATTAATATCGCTGACACGTAAGCTGTAATCTCACGTGATGGTGTGTGATAATATTAAATATTTGATGGCTGAAACTAAATTAGAAATGCTATTTTTCAAATTGCTCTTCTAGGAAACCATTTCGCCAATGAAGCAGAATAAATAACGGAGGTAATTGATTCCACAAAATGGCAGCAGAAGTTTTCTAATTTGTCTGTAAGATATAAATTGCCTATTAATATAATCATCACTGACAATCAGGTGAGATCACAGTCAAGTACTAATCTGTCATCAATAAAAAAAAAACATTACAAAAGTATCAATAACCATTGTCAGTATTTCAAATTATTACGCAAACAGTAATACAACATATAAAAAAACAAGGTTAAATTATTTTACATCAATATTACCTTTTAATCTTTATTAGCCTTTGTTTTTCTTTTATTGCTTTTAAATCCTTAATAAACATTTCTACTAAGAAATATCGTAATACAAATCAGTGACTACAATATTTACATTATTTCAATATACAATTAACCATGATAACATTATATCGGACCTTAACATTAATACAGACAAAATAAAAGTAACTAAAATGCGCCATCAGAAGCAAATGGATGGGTGCCCATAAGGCTGGCAGCGTTACCTCTTTGGACAGCGATACTTATACGCTGTCCGAAGTACCACCCGGCCTTAGGGTCACGGGTGACATCAACTAAGTGAGATGAGATTTCTTTCAAAAAACTTTTAGCCTCAGGACCCCACGGTCCCAATGTCTCCACGCCAAAAGGCACAAATATGTATTCTAAAGCAAGGCTCTCATATTTGCGCCTCTTGGCGTTTTCAGCTAATGACGCCGCCGCTCCCGCTGATTTGGAGGTAGCGTCAATGTGAGATGGTGCAAGCGTATCAACACATGTAGCATCCCACACCAACGACCTTCCTTTTTTCCAAGGCATCAACGACATACCATCAGGTCTCTTACCATCATCACGTGCAATTCCATTCGGCTCGAGAGTAGCCGGCACGTTAATGGTGACAAGGATCCTTCTGATGATGTCGTTGATGCCGGCGTGTCTCGGAAGACGACCAGCACTACCAAGACAAGACAGACCGTGGTATAAGTTATATAATAATTTTAATTACTCATTATTTCATTAAAAAAAAACCAGTCATTTCACTATTCTCCAAAACAACGGTATAGAACAAGATTATCTTGAAAATTCATAATCCCACGCGAACGGGAGTTACGTGTTTACAACTGGAAACTGCTGCAGTAAGCAAGTAGCAGCTCATAAACGTTCAACGATATGTTCCACAGTTCTGTCTCGACTCGGACAATCAGAAATATAAGCATCTCTTTCTTTTTAAGTCATAATGTGTATTATCTATTTCGCTTCTCGGTAACTGCCTTAACACAAAATGTATCAATTACAAAGTGACCGTTACTAACATTAAGTTTTTTTTGGTATTTTATAAACTGTGAGTGTTCATTAGTGATTATTTATGTTATTGATTATATAAGTGAGGTGAATGACACTTAAAAACATGAGGTATGTTTTAATTTTTAAGATATGAGCCTATGAATACAAGACTGACTTTTTTCACTATCTCAAAGCAACATTGTCTAAATTTAATAAATTAAAGAAAACATTGTATAGTTTGGTAATTTTTCATGAACAGTTAAATCCGAAGCCACTTTAGCGTCATTCGACCCGCGGAGCAATCGACGCAAAAACGTACTTGCGAAACGGGGCATTCTACTTTATTTATATTTTTCCTTTTTTTGGGACATGTTATTTGTAAAAAAAACCAAAATCAATGATTATTTAGGCCAAGCGAAAGAACCGACGCTGTTCGACTACAGGTTGGCAGGCATAGTGCACACGTACACACTATTCCTTCACTCTCATAGTGAAATATGACGGGTGTCCGAAACGACCGGAGAAAGATCAGGCGCAAGACCAACGGCTTAATTTGCTCTCCGAGGCACGGGGAAGTAGCACACCGCCAATATAGCCCGTTATAGAGAAATCATTCACGATAGCATATACTATAAAAAGTTGGCTAATACAACGACTTAACTTATGTAATTCTAGTGTACAATGGGCGGTCTTATCGCTAGTTAGCGATCTCTTCCAGACAACCCAACGTATAGGGAGACCGTCAGAGAAGAAAGAGTAGGTAGGCGGTGTTAATAAATAAGTAGACATATTATTGTACTGAACAATAAGTGTAGAAAAAAAAAGCCTACATCTAAACATAACAAAACTTATAAAATTTTATGTGGGGAAAAAAATATAATAATAACTATAAGAAAAGCATAAACAATCGACCATCGAATGCAGAATAGACCTGTAAAACTGTCACTGTCTGTTTGACAATTGTCACTGTTATCTAGTAGTTGTCAAATGTCAATCTATGCATACACTAAGTTATATCAAAGAGAACTTTATAACATACTGTTTAAAGTTCAACTTAAATGAGATCAAAAGCTATTTTCTAGGAACAAAATTATCTGAGTGACTTCAAGAAAAAACATTTATATCGGTCGTATTAAGAGAGCTATAATAAAAGTAATAATAATTTATGGGCGCCTGACAAAAACTCTTAAGAGTTATTTGTCGGGAGCTAATAAAATCTCTCTTGTATACCTTTGGCATACTCAGATGGACTCAGACCGAGCTTGACGCCTTGGACAGACGAGTCCGCACGACTATGACTTTCCATCGCATGCATCACCCGAAGTCCTCCGTTATGAGGTTGTATATACCCCGGAAATGTGGTGGTCGAGGCCTACTTAGTGCTAAGACCATGCATAACCGGGAGATATCCAGCCTCAGAACGTATTTTGAGACGAAGAGGGAGAGCCCGATGCATCTGGAAGTCATAGAATGTGATAAAGGGCTCACTCCCCTATCCTTGGCCAACGAGAATTGGCAGAGACCGGCGGTGCTAAGCACCTCTGACAGGGAGGCCGTATGGAAGGGGAAGGAAATGCATGGACGGTTTTTCAAGGCTCTACACGAGCCTCACGTAAACCGAAAAGCCTCCGTGCAATGGCTGCGCTTCGGGGACCTCTTTGGGGAAACCGAAGGATTTGTCTGTGCGATACAGGATCAGGTGGTCAAGACGAGGAACTATCGAAAGTACATTCTGAAGGATGGCACTCACGACATATGTCGAGCTTGTCGCCATCCCGGCGAGTCACTCAGACATGTGCTTTCGGGATGTTCCGCGCTTGCCAACACTGAGTATCTCCACAGACATAATCAAGCGGCCAAAATCCTTCATCAAGAGCTCGCCCTGATGTACGGTCTTCTTGATGAGAGACTGCCGTATTATAGGTACCAGCCGGTGCCAGTACTCGAACGCGACGGTGTCCGACTCTATTGGGACCGGTCCATTATCACGGACAGGACCATACTGGCCAACAAGCCTGATATCGTGATAATGGACCGGGCACAGTCTCGGGTGTTTTTAGTGGATATCACGATCCCGTATGACGAGAATCTCGTGCGAGCTGAGACAGAGAAAAAACGTATATATCTGGATCTGGCGCACGAGATTACCGCCATGTGGGGAGTGGGATCCACTGAAACCATCCCAATCGTAATATCTGCGAATGGTCTGATCCCAATCAGTCTCGCTCACCATCTGAGACGACTGGGGTTCCGTGGCAGTTCGCTCGCAGCAAGGATGCAAAAGGCTATGTTGCTGGACTCGGCTAGGATAGTCCGGCGGTTTCTCAGCCTGTAGCCCTGACCCCCGGCCGTTTGTTCTCCCTGCCGGGGTGTATCCTCCGCCCCTTATATTTATTTATGTAATTGTTTATGTAGGTATATGTATTATTCCATATTTTTGTATATAAGTAATTATTATAAATTTATTTATATATAATAATAAATATATATATATTCTCTCGTAAACGGGCGTGAGTGTCAGAGTGTATAATAATAATAATATTTCTTTATTAGGTGCAACAAAGGCCCATTTGTTAATTACAATTTTACTTAAAAACTATGTTAGTGAGAAAAATAAAAACAAAGGATTACGCAAATATTTAAATTTAAAACTATCTAACTATTTACTAACTATCTACAGAAACTATCTCACCGCACCAAAACAGATATAAATTACTGCTGGATTGGCGAGTCTAGTTTTCCCGCTAGCATTTTCAGGATACTGTTGGAGCTCGAGCGCAGTCTTGCCAGGAGGGATGACGTCCTCTTTCTTATGATGGCATAAAAGTCATCCGTTCTCTCCTGCGCAAACATGCTTGAAGCTGAGTAAAACCGCGGCAAACCCAACAGCATCCTGAAAACATTATTGTATTGAACCCTCAATGTATCTAGCGACTTCAAAGTGTAGTTTACCTTACTGATAAGGCTCTCCTTTCCCTCTCAATGTCTATCTGATCCGTAAGATCCTCCGTAACATAGTGTCCTAGGTATTTAAACTGGGTTACTCTTAACTTCTTCTTCTTAAGCAGACATGAATGATGATGAAATTACACATAATCAACCTTGTACTATAATACGAATGTTTTTACTTTCTAATGAGCCTCTTCGATCTGGTATCCTTGAGAGTCTTCACTTCCTTGGATCCAGGGACCGGGGGAGTAAATCTGGGTGACGCAGTGGTGGGCACAGCCACTTCAGGTTGAAGATCAGGAATTGCATTTAATTCCTTTAAGGAGACAACTTTGTGCTTAGTACCATCTTTACCCAGGACTATAATAGATCCACACTTACTCTTAGTCCAGAATCCAGAGACACCCAATCGTTGTCTAGCTGCTGTAAAGGTGTTATGGCGAGCCTTTGTCAAAAATTCTGAGACAGTTATACCTGTGCCCTTTAGAGATGTTTTTGCAAACCAAACATTGTCTCTACAAGAGACAATGTCATGTCCTTAAACTTCACTAAAATTGGTCGAGGCTTCTGACCATCAGCACGTCCCATGTGATGAGATCGACTGATGGCACTTGCTGTAATATATGTATCAATCTTGTGATGTTGTATCAATCTCTAAAATCTACACTAAAATTATAAACAGGAATGATGTATTGTTTTATGTAAAGAATAAATTCAAAAAGTACTGGACCGATTTTAATAATTCATTTTTCATTAGAAAGCTACATTATCACTGTGTAACATAGGCTATATTTAGTACTAGATTACTAAAGAAATCTTTTGAAATTCCTATTAAAACCAACCGAAGGTGTAAAAAAATTAGCCATAAAATGTCTTTCCTCGCATACGCTGTGAAGAGGATTAATGGTAGGACAAAAAAATGTTCCACAATATTATAGAATATATCAATATATAAAAAAACCTCGCGAGACAATATGTCTTCCTATTGTAGTTACGTCACTATAACTACTTTTTTACATTTAACAAATTGATAGAAATGCCGATCAAAATCAGACCGTGTTATCCATACCATTTATAATTTGAATTTTGAATATTACATTATTTATCCAAATAAATAATGTAATATTCAAGATTGGCTCAATACCTAATGATTACTTTTTGAATTATTGAAATCGGATATTCCATTCAAAAGATATCATGAAATGAAAAAAAAATACTTACCGGCGGCGGCCGCCACGCAGCCCATCGAGTAACTAACTCGACGAGAGAGGGACAGTACGGGAGAAGGGGGTGCACCGTTATGAACTAGGTTACCTTACGCAGTGGACGCAAGCGATATTGAATATTTTGAGTTTTTATGACACATGACACATATTGACACATTTTTATGCTTCACTTAAAAAGTTCTTTTCAGAGCTACTTAGTTTTAGTATTAGGAATCACACTTTTTCATAATATTTGTCAATTCATGGTCGCTTTAATTATCATGCTTATAACTTAAATATCTGTACCTATTTATGTCTACTCGTGCGAAGCCGGGACGGGCCGCTAGTAATAAATAAATTGTCAATCTTAATCCTTCTTGAATCCAATAATCAAAATCAGTCCAAACGTTTAACAGTTTATTATACACACGTAAAGAAGTCTTCTTTTTATTGCTGACAGATTAACGCTTGTTTGTTAGCACACCTGAGTGTAAATGATGATACAGTCTAAGATGGAAGCTCGATAATCTAGTGGTAATTGACCTCTTATGGTTTCTACACAGCTTTGTAACGGAACACAAATCTCTTTGTTTTGCGGTACGTCTTTGCTACTTTGTACTTCTACTAGGAATTAGGACATAAGATCTTTTACGTGTATAGGATAAGAAGAAGAATGTTTATTTGTTAACGTATTTTTAATAACAATGCCACACGCACGATTTTATACCATGGGAATATGCAGAAATCCATAATAACTGAAGGTCTTTAGTACATTACTTTGCTAAATCTGCCAATGTTTCATCAACCAAAAGGTTGTCTGTAAGAAATCGCTACATAGCAATAAGGATGCCTTATTGTTTATATATATACTGTTTTGTATTTCATTCCCAAATTCCCGTAGTTTATACATACATACTCCTTCGCTTCTTTCATTCTCATTAACCCTTTCATACAAGTTCGTCGGTTTAGAGTACTCTTGACCTGGCCCTTATTTAAAATGTCCTGAATTTGGTCCAGGAACGTTCGCCTTGGTCTTCCCCTTCCAACTTTCGAATTCACTCGTGACTCTTAAATCCATTTTGTCAGTCTCCTTTCATTCAATCTCTACATGCCCCCAAACCATCTAAGCATACCTTTCTCGATTTTAGTCACTACGCCTTCTTTTATACCACAACGTTTTCTTATCAAATTATTTCTTAATCTGTCACTCAGTTTTACTCCACTCATACTTCTCAACGCTCTCATCTCTACCGCATTTATTCTACTTATGTGATTAGTAGTAGTTTATGAGTGAGTTTATTACCCAGTAACTCTCCTCCACCCTCAACTGTTCAACTATTATTGGAACAAAGTTCCTTATCTATATAGTTTTTATAAAACCAGATTTCCAAATAAACAGGTCTAATGAGGAAGAAATGTTCATAATACAAACCGTTAGACACGTACACGAACAAGTAAAGCAAGGACTGAAGGTGTTACATTGTAAACAAGTTGTTATTTGGCCTATTAAGCTACAAAGTAGAAATTATTGAGGTTAGCATTGAAAAAATCTAAGAAATCAATCGAAGGTTATCGTAACCTGGAGTCACATATACAAAGTGTTACGAGACCGCTTCCAAAATCGAAGACAGACGATAGAACTAATAACACCTTTCCTGATCCTACTTTTAAAAAATCATATTTTTAATACGTTTTATAGGCATTATTTAGGTTCGATGATATTACTTTCTTAAAAAAAATTGGGATCCTAATAAAAATACATTAATGTAACCCGAGGTGTGAAAAAAATCATCACAAAAATCTGTCGCCGCGTGCGCTGTTGAAACTATTAATGATAGAACAAAAAAATGTTCTACAATATTATCACTCTCTCTCGGGTCGGTGTCTCATGTCTAAGGATCGTGGTCAGCATCAAGGTTGAGCCTGGAGCGAATGACTTGCTTCCAACTTTTTCGGTCCAGCATCTCTCTTACTACTGTGTGTAATTTGGTGGATGAAAAACTTTCACGTGCCAGGATCCTTGCATATCTCCTTCGATTATTTCATTCTCATTAAACCTTTCATATAACTTCGTTGGCTTAGAGTACTCTTGACCTGGCCCTTATTTAAAATGTCCGGGATTTAGTCCAGGAATTCGCACTCTTCCCCTTCCAACTTTCGCATTCACTCTTGGCTCATAAATCCCTTTTGTCAGTCTCCTTTCACTCATTCTCTCTATATGCCCAAACCATCTAAGCATACCTTTTTCAATTTTAGTCACTACAATTCTTTTATACCACAACGTCCTCTTATACAATATTCCTTACTTCGACACTCAGTTCCAATCCACTCATATTTCTTAACGCTCTCATCTCTACCGCATTTATTTTACTTTTGTGATCTCTGTGCAACACTCCTGCATGCGCAGCCAGTTTGGCTCTTAGAGACACCATCTGGCTACTCATAAAGGCTTGCAGAGCTCCATGTACCATATTCCCTGCATTCTCCTTTCAATATCACTTTCACATGTTCCATCTTTTGTAAATTTATGTCCCAAGTATACAAATTCTTTCCCTCTTCCGCTTGTTCCCCATCTATCAAGACCATTGCCATTCAACATAAAGTTATCTCTTTCAGAAAGCATAACTTTCGTTTTGCTTACATTCACTCTCATTCCTTTCCCTTTCAAAGCTTCATTCATAATATTTACCATCTGTTGTAGCTCATTAGCGGATTATGCAAGTATTACTTGATCATCAGCGTAAAGTAAACATTTGATTAGTAATTCATTCATTCTTAACCCATACATACTTTCTTTTAAATTTGTCAAACATTTATCCGTGAATAGGTTGAACGGTCATGGTGACGCAATACAACCCTGTCGAACACCTCTTTCCGCTGGAAACTACTCCGTATACTTTATCCTGTTAATTAAAAGTGTCTTTTGGGTCTATGTTCACTTACACCTTACGACAAAATATATATAAATAAACTAAATTTCAAGCAGAATTATATTATAGAATTCAATTTAATATAAGCCAAGCAAGTTTCAATTCCTCTAAGTGTACACGTAGTTTTTTTATTCATATGACTAAAGTTTGTTAAAGTTTTTACCAGTTTTACATTAGTCATAATATTAATGCATTAGCATTAATATATAATAATTCAATTATCTCTTATCTGTAAGATATTTTAAAACTTCTTATAAATGCCCGAATAGACTATAAACTGGTTACGTTGTTTAATTTAAATTCATTCGTTAACTTTCAAGTGTCAAGTGAAGTCCAGTGTTGACGGTGTATTTGAATTTTAAAAAACAGGTGTAATACTTAATAATTTCCGTTAAATATATAAAAAAAGGGATCAAATTCAAAGTAAGTATTAAATTTTATTTATTATTTATTTATTAAACTATTTACAATTTTTATTATTATTTCCCTTGAAATTTACATTGAAATTACTAGTAATGACCTGCTGTGATTTTGTGCGTATTAAACTTTTAATATATTAATACATTATGATATAAAATAAGATTTAGTGACTAAAATTGAGAAAGGTATACTTTGATGGTTTGGGCACGTAGAGAGAATGAATGAAAGGAGACTGACGAAAAGGATTTAGGAGTCAAGAGTGAATGGGAATGTTGGAAGGGGAAGACCAAGGCAAACGTTTCCGGATCAAATACAGGACATTATAAATAAGGGAAAGATCAAGAGTACTCTAAACCGACGTAGAAAAGGTTTAATGAGAATGAAAGAAGCGAAGGAGATATGCAAGGATCGTGGCAAGTGGAAGGATGTTGTCTCTGCCTACCCCTATGGGAATGAGGCGTGATGCTATGTATGTATTTATATTAATTTCACTTTAAAATCCTTACATCCTTACTAATATTCTAAATCCAAAAGTAACTCTGTCTTATACTCCCTGGCAGTCTTGGTGGTGAATTAACTAATAATCTTTATAGTGTTTTGTATATTGTTTTATCCTCATTTCAGTGGTTTAAGTATAAAAGTATTAGACTAGATTTATTTCAACGTAATAGTATAAATAGTTTTACAATATTGTAGTTTACTTAGTATAGGCGTAGAATATGTCAACAGGCCGAAGCAATTCGGACGCTACTTATATTTATATTTCACTTTTTTTATTAATTTATTTTTTTCTCTGCGGGATGCCTGAAAATCAGTGTCATATTGGTTTGCGTACCAATGCGGCATTATGCTAAGGCGCCACCTATTTGGGATCTACTTCTTCACTTCTATTTTGTATCTAACATCTTGTTACTTGTTTTACCCAAATAAATTATTATTTATTTATTTCTTAGTGCACCAAAGCTTAACAGAATCAAGGATTAAATCATCTGTATAAAGAAGACATTTATTATCAATAACAGTAACTATGTCATTTATGAACATCAGAAAGGGTAATGGTCCCAAATGTGACCCTTGTGGAATTCCAGAAGTAACTGAAATCCAGGTCTATTGGCCTATTAATATTCACTGTTGGTTATATAGAAGTCACTCACTCATAGAGCAAGGCGTTGTGAGTAGAACTCTGTTCCATTTCGGATTGGCAGGTTATGAACAAATCAGAGTTATTTCAGGAATATGTCGCTTTCCTCGTGATACATAGCATCACGCCTCATTCCCATAGGGGTAGGCAGAGACAACATCCTCCCACTTGCCACGATCCTTGCATATCTCCTTAGCTTCTTTCATTCTCATTAAACCTTTCATACAAGTTCGTCCGTTTCGAGTACTCTTCACCTGGCCCTTATTTCAAATGTCCTGGATTTTGGTTCGCCTTGGTCTTCCCCTTCCAACTTTCTCATTCATTCTTGACTCATAAATCCTTTTTGTCAATCTCCTTTCATTCATTCTCTCTCCTCGTGATGGTTACAACCAAATGTGATAAATTTCAAGCAATAATTCAGTTACCAGGTTTCTTGTCTTCTAGAATTAATCTAAGTATACATAGTTTGTTCAAAAGAAAAGGTACATTCGATTATCGAAATTTTCGTTGGCATTATCAGCTAATTTGGATAAGTAGTTTGTTGGTGACAACTGAAAAGGTTAGTCCCATTTGGCTGGGTTCTTTGAAAAAAGAAAACTATTAAGTTTTGCGTTAAAAATGGAATTAAGTGCTCCAAGACACTTGGAATGTTGTCTGTGGCATTCGGCGAGTCCTCTTTGTCTCAAAAAAGTGTTACAAGCGCTTAACAGAAGGCCGAGAAGATCTATATGATGATGAGCGTCCTGGAGTTGCCAGCAAGTCAACCAATGAAATACTGAAAAAGTGATAGGTTGTACGGTTAATTAGGAATACTACAAGGATGTCATGATACGTTTGCGTTAAGTAATACTACTCAAACGATCGGTATTGTGGGAATAATATCTTGGATTCTGCATCACGATAAACTACTAGCTCACACATTGCTTGTTCGTGATTTTTTGGTCGAAAATAACACCCTGATCACAAGTCAACCACCTTATTCCCTGCTACTTTTTCCTATTCCCAAAACTGAAGAGACCAATAAAAGGAAAGCGAAAGCTGATGGCCATACCGAAAAGCACATATCAGAAGTGCATTATATCTCAGGGTCCAAGTTACTTTAAAGAGGCCATAATGGATATTAATAAGTAAATACTTTTAAAAACTGCCTCACTGGTCTAGTGGTTAGCATGTTCGACTACAAGCATGAGGTCCTGGGTTCGCGTCCCGGGTCGGACCAATTCAAAAATCAATATTGAGTTTTCTATTAAGATTTTCTCAATATTTGCCCGAAGTTGGGAAGTTGGCGGTGTGATCCACCCCCGTGCCTCGGAGAGCACGTTAAGCCGTCGGTCCTGCGCCTGATCTCTCTCCGGTCGTGTCGGATTCCCGTCACATCGGACTATGAGACTGAAGGAATAGAGAGTGCACTTGTATTCTATACCTGCCAATGCGCAACATGGTGGGTCTATGCTCTCAAAACCCTCGCTCTTTGGAGCGAGGAGGCCTGTGCCCAGCAATGGGACGTTATTGGGCTGCTACTTACTTACTTACTTTTAAAAAAATCAAAATTCACCTTTTCTTTTAAACAAACCTTGAATATTGGATAGAGGACCTATTAATAATGTAGGTATTGCAGTATTTAGTAAGGTAAGTAGCAGCCCATTAATGTAACAGCTGGAAACAGGCCTTCTCAATCTTGGGACATAGGGTTTTAGATCATAGACCCAGCACCCTGTAGTGGCTAACACTAGAGGACTCTCTATTCCTTCACTGTCACAGTGGGACGTGAAGGTAATCCAACACGTCCAGAAAGAGGTCAGGCGCAGGATCGACGGCTTAACTGAGAATTTCTTAACATAAACCCAGGACCTCGTGTCTGTAGCCGTACAAGCTGACCACTAGAACAATGGGAGTCGCTTTTTACTAAGGAAAATTTAGTGGTGCCTCCCAGGATTTCAAACACGTGACTCGTAACAAGATACCATTGTTAAACTTAATAATGAGTAACTAGACCTTGTAGATAGTACCGCTTTCTTACGTATAACATTAGATAATAAATTACAGTGGGGGCCCCATATAAGTGGTCTATCGAACAGGCTCAGCTCTGCGGCTTACGCAGTTAAAAGAATTCGTCGTCTGACAGATGTTGATACTGCCAGACTGGTATATTTCAGCTATTTTCACAGCATTATGTCATACGGTATTCTACTTTGGGGTAATGCTGCTGATATAGATGCAATATTTGTGCTGCAGAAAAGGGCCGTTCGTGCGATTTACAATATGGGTCCAAGAGAGTCGCTAAGAAACAAATTCAAGGCAGTTAACATAATGACAGTTCACTGCGTATATATATTAGAAAACTTGTTGTATGTACATAAAAACATTGACTCTTTTAATAAAAAGAGTGAATGTACATCATATAACTTACGAAACCAAAACAAACTTGTTATAAATTCTAGTAGGCTGCATAAGATTAACAACTCATTTAAGGGTAACTGTATACGTTTCTATAATAAACTCCCACAAGACGTTCTAAAGATGTCAATTAATAAATTCAAAGTCTTTGTTAAAAGAAAGTTGATAGAAAAATCGTATTATAAGTTGCAAGATTACCTAGACGATAGAAACGCCTGGGAGTGAACAAATTGCTCTAATTTTAATTAAAATATAGTAAACTAATT
>JACTOM010000904.1:2276149-2322024 GCA_015832385.1 Elymnias hypermnestra | reverse complement strand
GTTGATGTTGATGCCCAGTCCGTTCCACTCCATAAGCTTAAACAGGTCCTCCAACGCCGCAGTAAAGAGCTTCGGGGAGATAACATCTCCCTGTCGCACTCCACGCTGCAGTTGGATAGACTCTGTGCTTTGGTCCTGTATACGGACTGACATAGTGGCGTTTTCGTACAAACACTTCAACACGTGTATGTACCGGTGGTCAATTCGGCATCTCTGCAAAGATCTCAACACGGCCCATGTTTCCACCGAATCGAAGGCTTTCTCATAGTCCACGAACGCCAAGCAAAGTGGCCGATTATACTCCTCGGTCTTCTGTATAATCTGCCGCAGCGTAAAGATGTGGTCTATGGTACTAAAGCCTTTTCGGAATCCGGCTTGTTCGGGAGGCTGGAAGTCGTCAAACTTGCGAGCGAGACGATTCGTAATGACCCTCGAGAACAGTTTATAGACATGACTTAGCAGCGCAATAGGTCTATAGTTCTTCAATAAGGTGTTGTCACCTTTCTTGAAGAACAGAACTACCACGCTCCTATGCCACGCCTTTGGCACCGTACCTTCCAGGATGACGGAATTGAACATTCGCTGAAGGACTTTAAGAATGGGTTTTCCACCCGCCTTCAGGAGTTCCGCTGTGATTCCGTCATCACCAGGTGCCTTGCTGTTCTTCATCTGTTTAAGGGCCATACTAATCTCGTACAAGCTGACGTCCGGGATATCTTCGGTATAATGTCGAGTAAGTTTGGCACGAGGATCTTTAGCCAAACTATCAATAGGCTTGCAGGTCGATGTGTATAACTGCCCATAGAAACTCTCAACCTCCCTCCGAATCTCAGGTCCAGATGCAATGAGTTCGCCGTTATGAGTCCTCAGCCGCGTCAACTGGCTCTGACCGATAGACAGATCTTTTGCGAACACTTTAGTGCCTTTGTTGCGTTCGATGGTATCTCGTATACGCTCGGCATTAAAGTGTCGCACATCACGCTTTTGCGATTTAGAGATCTGTCTATTGATCTGCCGGTATGCGGACGCGTCTGCTGCAGACTGCAAGCTCATTGCATGTCTCTGTTCCATGAGATTAAGAGTATGGTCTGAGAATCTCTTGGTTTTCTTTCTACGGGGTTTATAGAATTTCATCCCAACCGTATGGACAGTCACTAGCCTATTGTTTAGCTCGTCCACGGATTCGCAATTCTCGAGGCAAGCGAAGCGGTTTTGCAGCTCCAGTTGGAAGCTCTCGGGGTCTTGGTACGTACAGTTAATATACGTACAGTTAGAGATATTATACAAAATAAGGCCACATAAGTTTACACATAGAAACAAAAAGAAGAATAAGATATAAAAAGTTGATAATATAACACATGAAGTTATTAATAATATATAATTGTGAGTGATGTGTGTGCGTATGCGTGAGTGCGCAATTGCGTGTGAAGGGGGAGGGGATCTCTGTGTGTGTGTTTATATGTGTTTGAAGCTTGTTTGCTATTTTTAATTCCAACTCTAGGTTGGAATGATGTGCACCAATTTCTTTTTATAACTGCGCTTTAGTAAGAGAAATTCTTATAGCTCAAGACAGATCTGGGCATAAAATGTATTAGTTTTTGATATTGCTAATAGGTGAGTTTTCCTAGGTGTAAATGACGACGCATTCATTTCATTTCTCCGTCGAGTTGTACGATGATAGAACCGAGACCATGGTACCAATCCAAAGAGCTCTTCAGAACATTCCCCGTGATAGATACGATAGAACACACATAGAGAGCTGACGCTTCTATGGCACTCTAACGTCTCCACTTTACGTGTCAATTGTAATTTATTACAATTATTTTGCTAATTAAGGATATTTAAAAAGTTTTATTAAATTCATGCTTTAGAGAACACTTTAGCTACTCAAATATGTACTCTATTTATTCACATTTCGCGATGAGAAAAATGCAGACAATTACCAGAAAAAAACCTATAAACAATGGAAATACATTGTTGCTCTCATGAAAATGGAAATAAAATGGTTTGCCGGTAACTTCGACTACCTATTCGTACTTGTGTATATAACAAACTAGTTTATTTTTGACGTGAATCGCATCCATACGGAGGCAATTAAAACAAATTAATGCTAACAAAATCAAGAGATACAGTTTGGTGTTGCAGCTAAATATGCATCACCTCTATCCGAAATTCAATTACACCACTAGACAAAGAATTATGAGGAAATATACAAGAAACAATTTTGTGAATAATTTTACGCTTTAAAATTTTGTCTGTTCTATATTAACGATAACACTTACGGTATTCGAGGAAAATGCAATGAGAAAATTGCAGTTCTAATTATTAATTTAAGATTTAAGATGTTATTTTCTCCAAAAATGATCCTCATATTTTTTTCAAAGGAGTTGCATAAAGCACTCTTGCAACGAGCCCAGAGGGTAATAGCGCTAACTTCTAGAAAGACGATATTTTAAGTATGGTGATTCTTATGAGAAAAAATATAAGAAATATTTTTGTAGATAATTTTATGATTTACAATTTTTGTCTAGACTATATTTACGATAAAACTTACAGTTTTTGAGAAAAATTTAAAAAATCTCAAACATTAACCTTGACCTTGAATGACCTTAGGACTCATGGGATCAATGTGGCCTATTGGAACTTTATTTTTGCTGGTATCACCAAGGGCTCTAATTAATTACGCGCTATCGCAGTTATTGTTATTTGAATTAACTATTTTGACCAGACAAAAAGGCAGAAGTCTCTCACGTGGCTAGTGGCCACTTTCGTTGGACTGACCATATCTTCTTTTTAAGTATTACTACAGGGCAATATTTAACATCAGCCCAAACAATAGCGCCAGTTTTTAATGACCACAACCACTCTATCATGAGCGCAATAACCAATAAGGGTAAAAGTACTTTTATAAACAGAATGGGCTGGATTGACTGAAAATTCTGGCAACTAGCCCAAACTTTCCTCTGTAACAGGTCTTGTAATTAACATCAGACAGAGCTCCAGCTCAGGCAGTCAAGTTTTATTTAAAGTAAACAAACTTATCTAACACATTTAATGATACCTCCTAATATCAGCTTTAAAAATGTGAAAGAATTACCCCACTACTTTATTTTGCTTACGGTATACAGTTTATATAAGAAAACAATAAAAGAAAACCGCACGAATTTTTTCGTTGTCTAATAGCTTTATCTTTAAAGCAATGACTTACAAAATTTTATACTGGATTCTTTATGCGTAGGAGATGTTACAAAGATACAATTATTTTTAACAGTGTATGTTTTCAAACAGAATGTGGGTAGTTTGGGGCTATTTTCAAGTGAAGATACTGGCACCGCTGGCGGAGGTACTGCAACTGCTGACTGTTGTTATAACATCGATTGTATTGCAATATAACGATTACCCAAGTCACGCAAAGGTACAAGGTTAGTACACGACTATTTCTTACATAATGAGTTTTTTACATCCTCACTGAGAGATTGTGTTCTCTAACTGAGAAACGTGGATCCTTAAAATGCAAAGCAGTCAGCGGCTTCAAGCATTTGAGGTGAACTTTCAGTATCGATTTACCTGTTATTACCTACCCAAGACCGGAAAAAGTCAACCTAATATTTGCATACTCTATATGGCTCCAATACTCTCGATACTGCTCATCCATTAACCAGCTCGGTGAAATGAAATTTTATAACCATTAAAGACATGTTACACATATTTCAGATGGCGATATTTTCGACTTCGTCATAATAGGAGGTGGAACAGCAGGATGTGTTGTTGCAAATCGCCTTACAGAAGTAGAAAATTGGAAGGTATTACTCATTGAAGCCGGAGACGATCCCCCATTTGTCTCGGAAGTGAGTCTTGTCTTTAACACAACGATGCTAAAGATTTTTGTACACACAAGTTACGTATCTGCGTTACTTTCAGGTCCCTGGACTATCAGTTTTACTTGGTACATCATTCCCAGATTGGAATTATTACACAGTAAACGATGGCTTAACCGCCCAAGCCCACAAAACTAGAAATGTTCACCAAATCAAAGGGAAGTTGTTAGGTGGTTCTAGTAGTGTCAATTATATGTATTATGTGAGAGGCAATAAGGCTGATTACCAGAACTGGGCCGCTCAAGGCAATAACGGTTGGAATTGGGATAATATCCTGCCCTATTTTAAGAAAAGCGAAAGTTTTCATCCCGAGACTACATTTAAGAATGAGACTACATATTTACACGGCCAATACGGTTACCTTGGAGTAACCAGTCCCAAATGGGAGAAAGAAACCAAAGAATACTTCAAAGCATTTAAAGAAATCGGTCATGATATTTTAGAAGATATTAATGGTTTTAAGCAAATTGGATATTCTACTCCGAGTTTTGCAATTAATTACGAAAGGCGGCAGAGCAGCGCTTTATCATTTATTAAATCGATTAAAGACCGTCCAAATTTATTCCTCCTTAAAAATACGATAGCTAGAAAAATTATTTTTAACGATAAAAGAGCAATAGGCGCTGAAATTCAAGAATCTAACGGCAATATTAAAACTGTAAGAGCAGATAAAGAAGTTATTCTCGCTGCAGGAGCGGTTAACAGCCCTCAACTATTAATGCTATCTGGAATAGGATCAAAAAAGCATTTGGAAAAAATGAATATAAACACTTTAATAAATTCACCTAAAGTTGGTGATAACTTGCAAGATCACATTCTTATACCTCTAATATTAGATAGGAATGACACGTCGAAACCCCTCATGGATAACTTAAAAATTTTACTAAATATTGATAGATTTCCTGCGCCAACTATTATGGGATTTGTTGCTTTAGAGAAGAAACAAACCTACCCAGATTACCAAGTCACCGCCTTTCCTTTCCCCAGGGGGACGATATTACCAACTTTGATGTGTACAAGCGTATTCAAGTGGAACGATGAAATATGCACTGCCATAGCTAAGTCTACGTCCAAGGAAACATTATTTTCTTTAATCACATTCCTACATCCAAAATCCAAAGGCAGAATCCTTCTGAAAAGCAACAATCCCAATGATAAAGCTTTAATATATTCAGATTACCTGACAAATAAAAACGATTTAAGTAAATTTGCAAGATGTATTTCTGATTTCACAAATGTATTAAATGCATCATATTACAAAAAGGTGAAGTCAGAAGTAGTTAACTTAAACGTTAAAGAGTGTAAAGATATACCCTTTGGAACTCAAAAATACTGGGAATGTTATGTTTTAAATCTGGTAGCATCACAATTTCATCTCAGCGGCACATGTGCGATGGGCGAGAAAGGAGTTGTAGATGAAAGACTAAGAGTTCGAGGTGCTGAAGGACTGAGGGTAGTTGATGCAAGTGTTATGCCATCTACTGTAAGCGGCAACACGTGTGCCGCCGTTATAATGATAGGTGAAAAAGCTTCAGATATGATAAAAACGGACAATGGCATACGAGTGTAATACACAATAACTAAATATACACATATGTGAAGAAATAATATTTTAAAAAGAAAGAATGTTTTAAAAGAAGTATCACAGACGTCTTGGACGTTAATATTAAGCTTCTATATAAAAAAGGCAATCTTAAATCTGATAAAGACTTATCTGTCAAAATAGATTGCTATAATGATACAGATGTTGGAGCAAAAGGAGACGACACAGGCGTTTTTCAGACAACCTAGAAAGTTTCTGTGCATTAAGCTAACGAAGTTACTATTAAGGTCTCCGACATCAAACTGCGTAGAGAAAAATAAGTCTAAAATTTATGGAAAAGGTGCCTTGATATATCGAAAATATACGTGAATAAAAATGATAAATAAAACAAATGTTTTTGCATGGAACGCTTGCAAATTACCTTCGTTTTTTAGATTACGAAGCTTTCTAAGCTTCCTTTAATAACAATAAAAAGTAAAAAAAGAAACATGAAATCATTACACATAACTATTTCTAGCTTCATTTAAATACTCATATGCCAATTCTATAAACCAGTCAGATAAAGCTGTCTTGGAAGAACAGTGACACAATATAAAAACGATAATAATAAAAATCAAACTGTTTAAGTCAACTAAAGTCATTATAACATTTTTTGCTGATATGGATATGACTGAAGACAATATACAAAATAAGAGAATAGACAAAACAATAGGAGAGACAAAATATGAGAATATAAAAACTATTGCGCCTTTAATTAAAAGTCTGGATTTTGTCACCATTCTTACAAAACCGCGATATAGGATATAAGTAAATAAAAGAATCTAAACATAACACTTGATTATACTTTTTTAATTAATACAGATGGGTAAGTTAATTTCTGTAAACAAATATTTGCGATTTTTAAGTTAAAGGGTTAAGTATGAAAATAGTAAATTATCTAAGTATTTTTAGACTTTTTTTTGCTGCAATACGTTGAAGACGGAATATTTAAATTTAAAGGGATCCTATATATAGGTTTTTTGTAATAACCTTGCAGAAAAATTGTCTAAATTCAGAGTACAAAAGCTATGATTTACAATGCCAAAATACTATAATAGAGATATTTTTATTTTTTATCATAAGTATCACAAACAAACAATATGCAAAACATATATTTTCCATGTTAATTTTTCATGAACTTTTTTTTGTTTTGAGAATTAAGATCGGTAAATCTAACCAAAAAAACAAAATATGTGAATGACATTAGGAAAAGAAACTATTTGAAACAAAAAGAAACCTAAAGAGGGCCGTAGATATTAATTTATATAAAAATTTTGAGGGTAGTGCTATAAAATGCTATGAATTTATTATTCCCTTTTCAAAATCCATAATGGTGGGAGGGGGGGAATTCTACTACTATTTTTTCACACTTAAACCTTTATTTACAAAAAAAAAACCCTGGAATTATCGTTTGAGCTACATCCGACGTGCATTACATATGGAAAGTATAAAATAACTTAACGCGATCAAAATATAACGATTAGTCAGTCTTGGAAGACAATGAAGTTCCTTTCAAGATAGTTTTAAACTTAAGTTTAATTAATTAAAAATAATACAATAATTGACAAGGATTTATTTGAACGGGTTTAATATATACACTGCCTAATTAAGAACCTTCCAGTTCTAAGAAATTGGATGTATTTCTAATGAAAGTGTCTAACGAAAAACTAGTGTCCTATCAATTAACAAAATGAAAATGTAAATGACGTCAGGAATATCTGAGGTTTTCTATAAATTAATAATTAATTTGAAATCCCATTGTTATAATTCATTACAAAACCATAACAACAATCTTCATTGTAGGTCATGCAAAAGGTCATCAGAAAAGTATTAAGGCTTTTTTTTACAAACCAGCCCATTTCCCGCAAAAATTTAAGGAAAATTAGATACCGAATCTAGATGACGCTTCCCTTGAACTTGAACTGACTTGTAATACAGATATTACATATTATAACTAATTACAAAGTTATGTAAAAACAATGAGAAAAATAATATTGTTTTTTTTTCAAATCAACCCTCTAAAAATTTGGATAAAACTGGATATATTTCCAGTTAAAGTGTCAATTGTCATCAATAAAACGAAAGCAAAATCTAGATGACCTTTAATATCAGAGAAATTTAGTTGTTCTAGGAATTTATCTATTTTCCTCTCCAATTTTATTTAATTTTCCTTGAACTTCAATTGACTTGGAAGGGCTACCATATAATTATGTAATAAGTAACAATGTTCATTGTAGGTCATGTGAAGGTCATCCGTAAAATATTAACCAAGACTTTTAATTACATTACAAAAAGTAATTAATTTAATATCATTTTCTTTTAATTTAAGCTGGACTAATTTGGAAAATAAGTATAATATATCCCATAAATAAACTTAAAAAACACCGCGCCCTAAATTGTATAGTTACTGTAAGTCACGTAAAGGTAATCAGAAATTTATAAATGGAGTATTGTTAAGATTTTCTCCATTTCATTTAACTTGAACTGACTTTAAAATAAACTATAAGATATCCCGTGTTATGGTTAATGAAATAAATCGCATCATAAATTGTAATTTCATTGTAAAACATGTAAAGTTCATGAGGAAAAAATCAGTATTTAACCTATTCTCCGTAATTTGAAATTAATTTCCTTTAAATGTAAACTGAAAAACAACACCTAACATTAAATTCATTAAAGTAAATCACGTTAAGGGAAAATATATAAAATACCCATTTTCCACACAATTAATTTAATTTCATTACCTTTGAAGTTAAACTGAATTGAAAAAGACTATACAATATAATTAAATACCATAATAAGAGACATAAAGTCATTGTAAGTCATGTAAAGGTCATCAAGGTATTATTAATATTCTTTTTTTTTGTAAATACACCAATTTTACAGTTCACATAAATCCTTGTTTCAATTTAATTACGCTTAAAAGGTACATAAGTGAAAAAAATTATACATTAACAGAATACAGGTAACTGAAGTAAAATTATGCAAAAAAAGTATTGCCACAAAAATGGAAATTATCGTTAACTAACGAAAACTTATATAGTCACATCGTGAAATATACGAATTGGTTCACAAACTGAGGTATCCGAATGGGTTCTAAAGTGGTCGGGTTGGATCAAATCTTTCGCAACGTGAATATATAGTTGATTCACAAAGTTAATCATAAATAACATTTAAATAGAACAAGAAAAATTAGATACCAAATATTTTACGCGCATTCTAAGTTGACTGGAGACAGAATGGACGTTAGCATCAAATATACGCATTTATATATTTTTTAATCTGGTAAGAGGTGGTTCTCTTCTGGCTTCTACACAGCATCGTACCGGAACACAAATCTCTTTGTTGGTCTTTGCTGGTTATTGCTAGACTGTAATCTCATCCGATTACAGCACAGTCGTAAGGGATTTTGAAAACGAGTTAATTCAATAAATTGGTTTTATTGAGGCTCGTTATACATTGTATAATGAAAATCTAAATGTAACAGTGTATGAGGAAGGGATCTAAGGCGACATTGCTTGTAGTGTGGCAACTAGCCAAGCCACCCACCAGTCCAGCCTCAGACAAATTAGAAAATACAATTTCCTTAATTCCGCAGGAAATTGAAGCCTTTTGCATCTTAGTGTTGTGCTTTTTGCATGTTGTTGTTGTGATTACCATATTAAAGACTGGTGATAGCGGGGTCGCAAAATATCTAACCTGTAATGTACGAGTATTAGGTTGCGGGTTCGATTGTTTTTTAAATGTACACATATTGAGATAAATTTGTTACTTTACTTCAGATTCACTAAAAATCAAAAAATAAATAAAAATATAACCAAAAAAAGAACCGCCATCAAATCAAACTCAATAAATAAATATGCTCTAAAAAGTCATAAATAATTGCGTATTCTTTGTTAGAGGTCTTCGTATTCTTATATTTGGAGTCGGTGTCACATATATAAGCTATAGGTGGAAGTGGCGCCGGAACTGCCAAGTGGACACGCGGGACACACCTAACCGCGCAATAATTGTTTACTTTTTAGAGCATATTGTAAGAGTTTGTTTTGAAGGTGGTTCTTTTTTGTTAAAATTTTTATTTATGAATTATCAAGTCGATGCGTTTTTAATTAATTTACGACTGGTTTGAATTGCCGTTTCTACCGAACAGACGACTTTGTAATAACCAAGACACGTTACTTTGAAAAAAAAAACAACTTTCGTTACGTTCGCTCGTAACGCTATCGTCACACACTCACCGGTTTACATTCCAAAATCAAGTTTTTAAAGAAGTTTTCTTTATATCTGTAACCAGGTTAGCGCGGTATCTTAGATTTTGGGGATTATTTATATTTTTTGTGTACAATTACATAAATCAACAGTGGATGAATAGCAATGGCTGTAATTTTACACCTGGGGATTTTATGATAACAGAAATGGAGCCACTATAATAATACCTTTAAAAATTTTCAAATTGTATGAAGTGGAAACAGTTGTTGCCATTGGGAAATTCTGTGTAACCAGAGCACAGAAGGCTAAAATTCTTACCATCAAGTTCTATTAAGGTACTTTATTTATCACATCCCAGTCCAAGGAGTATTAACAACAACAATTGGGAGCAGAAAGCTTTGGATGAATTAACAAAACTTGATTTATTGAAGTACTATCAGTGATGATATTGGATATTGTTTCATATGAAGATCATGTGATTAGTGGAGAATAAGTACAAAATGTTCGCCACAATATCATTTGTATTGTACATATGATATTAATATTTTGCAATTTTGAATTCAAGATTACATGTTATTTTTTATATCACAAAATATATATGAGTACTGACTAGTCTAGTGATTAAACAGACTGT
Source organism: Elymnias hypermnestra (assembly GCA_015832385.1). NCBI lineage: Eukaryota > Metazoa > Arthropoda > Insecta > Lepidoptera > Nymphalidae > Elymnias > Elymnias hypermnestra. The sequence goes on along the minus strand of JACTOM010000904.1, from coordinate 2,311,721 downwards.
ATCATGTATGTAAATATAGGATACTTAACTCTCTTTGCTGCAGAAAAGGGCCGTTCGTGCGATTTACAATATGGGTCCAAGAGAGTCGAGTCGAGTCGAGAGTCCTAAGAAACAAATTCAAGGCATTTAACATAATGACAGTTCACTGCGTGTACATATTAGAAAACTTGTTGTACGTACATAAAAACGTTGACTCTTTTAATAAAAAGAGTGAATGTACATCATATAACTTAAGAAACCAAAACAAACTTGTTGTAAATTCTAGTAGGCTGCATAAAATTAACAACTCATTTAAGGGTAACTGTATACGTTTCTATAATAAATTCCCACAAGACGTTTTAGAGATGTCAATTAATAAATTCAAAGTCTTTGTTAAGAGAAAGTTGATAAAAAAACGTATTATAAGTTACAAGAGTACTTAGACGATAGAAACGCGTGGGAGTGAACGAACTGATCTAATTTAAATTGAAATATATTAAACTAATATGATATTGTAATGATGATGATAACAAAAAAACAAAATACCCGACTGAGTTTGTTGTGGGCTGTTCTCGGATCAGGGCACGAAGGAACCCTCGTAACTTTAGATTTTCACATAGAACATCAGACGTACATTAGAATTAGAGTGTGGAAAAGAAAATAAAATATATTATTTGACGATTCAAAAGTGCTGTAATATGCCTACTTGAATAAAGATATTTTGATTTGATTCTCTTTCTAAATGCCTCTCAACATCCATTCGTCACATTCGATCACAGTTTTCGTAACACTCTCGTCACTTTTAAAAACCTGTCAACTTAGATTGCGCGATGTTATAAAGGGTTTAATGTATTTTTTTTTTGTATATTGATATAATCTACTACGTTTGGAATATCAAAGGAACTTATAAAATATTCAACATTATTATCATTCATGCTAATCATACCATACCTGGATCGAAAGTTCGTAATTTTGGCCCTATTTTAAGAGAGAAAAGAAGCACGTGGCCTCCCGATTAAATGAGTAAGTTAGGGCTTACTCATGGCTTTCTGCTAATCTGTTTTAATTATCAGTTAATTTTTCTTACGATTCTGAATTTTACTGAAAATATTTCATGTAGTTTCGGAGATTTATTGTGTTTTTGATTGCATTTCTAAACTTATTTTTAGACTATAATACAGTTTGTGTTTGATAGTTATTATAAATAAATGAGTTTGATTCAATATCTAATGATATTTCATATTATTGTACACTTTACTATTTACTGTTTTATCTAACTTTCGATCCCGGTCTGATGAATAATTGCATACAAACCACGGGACGAAAGTTTGGCATTGCAATCCACTTTTTTACCGCGCTCCAATGTCGTACTTTCGTCCCTAGGTGCGTAATAACTTGTTACAATAAGATTTGCGATTCGTTTCAACGAGTTAAAATCATAGTACTGTTATAAAATCCAATGTTACGATTAATTGTTAAACATTAATAAAATTTATTATAAACACGTTATAAATAGACATATAATACATACAGTTTCAACTCGATATAATAACTATTTAGAAGGTTTTAAAAATTCTTTACACCAAGTAAATGTATTGAGATTTAGCATTTGTTTTAACGAAATTGTCTTAAGTTTAATTCAACATGTCTGAACATATCAAGAATTGCATTACTATTGAATAGCGTTCTAATTTGGTCTTTGGACCTTATTATAAAAAGTGGTCTATAACAAGACTAATTAATTCGCGATTTAGAAGACCTTGGCTTTTATATTTATTTTGGTCTAATAATCAATCATTCAATTACTAAATGGGTGTGGGAGCCTTTTTTTAGATATCATAACATTTCTGCCTTTTTAAACATATATATCGTTACTCTTGTTTGTATACCTACGGGCCGCTTCGCAGTGACGTAAGGGCCGCATGCGTCCCCTTTTGAACGACCCCTGGGCTAAAGTACCATGATAAACCAAGGACCAAGGTCCTTGGTTTATCATGACATACACTAGATTTAGAATCTTTGAGTGGTACTCGTAACGTGAAGGTATATTTTAATAAATCTTAGACGCAGTGGTAGAGAATTTTGAAAATCGTTCAATATCCCTCAGTACCAGAAAACTATGTCTTCGAACAGTGCGTGTTTCCAGTCATCTACGGAAAGGACACGTGGGAAACTATGAGCATCATTCAAAATCGCAAAGTCACACAGCGTGCGTGGAGTTTCTCTACGCGATTAAATCCGAAATGCAGAAATCCGTAGAAGAATCAAAGTCCTCTCTGTGAAATAAGTATACTTTAGGCAAGATTACTGCGGTGCGGCCTGAAAGTATATAGACAAGAGTAATGATATGTTTCAAAAGGTACAAAAATTGTCTTACCTAAATCTATTCCTTTTATAAGGAACCATTGAGTAATGGATTGATTTGATTATTACAACAAAATCACGAAGCTGATGTTGCAATGGGTTAGGCATATGGTCCAAGGAACCGATGGACGTTGGAAGGTGCTGGAACGGCGACCCCGCAGCCGAAGGTAACAAGGTGGACCGACTATATAAGGAGGCTCACCAGTAGCCCCTGGAGCCAGGCGGCACAAGATCGGGCACATTAGGTAAGACTTTATCCAGCAGTTGACGTCCATCGGTTGAAGTGGGTGAGTTAAATCGAGATTTCCGTTACATTGACATTCGTTAAAATTTACACTGTATAAGGATAGACCGAAGGAATTTCGTTAAAACATAAGTCATTATATTAAAGTGTCACTGTATAGTGATAGATCGGCCAAGTGAACAAGGAAAGCATGTCAACAACTTGGCGAGTCACGCAAATAATGTTGTTTAAGACATGATTTGAAAATGAGTCTGTAAAAGCCTCTTTTTGAAGTGAAACTTCTTTAGGCGCATGACGGTGAATTTTTACAGATGAAACGCGTGATTATCGTCACGAAGTTGTGCAGCGTTTCTTATGCAAATTTTTTTGGAAGGTTGTTTTAATATTTCCAAATAACATATGGCATTTTAATCTGCCACTTCTGACATGTGCCACTTCAAATTACTTTGCCAAAGGAGTTCCACTTCTGACATGCGCACTTTGTACGCACGCACTTTTGATTTTACTGAGCCAATACAAAGTCCCACTTCAAATTAGGTGAGGTGTATTACAGAAACGTCTGAAAAAGAATCTTAATATACTTGATTTAAAGTACATTTTTGAATAACGTTATTATTTTAAAATGGGTTAATGTTATTGTAATTTTGATGCTTTCACTATTTTAATATTTGTGTCTATACTTTACAGTACAGTTTATATACATATAATTTGAAGTAGTACAAAATACAATTATGAGACACTCTCACATTTATAACTACAAAAAAAATGGCTGTAGAAAAAAAAACATTATTTCTAATAGCATAAAAATAATTATTGTTATCCTTAAAGCCCGCTCCAAAAACCGACACGCGTAATTCAGTAATGAAACTTCGCCGATCTATCGTTATATATCTATATATTATACATTAATAGAAATACAAGACTTTTATCTCAATTTCATTTTGCTTTATCAATATATTTCATATAAAGACTCGGGAAAGCATAAATATATACAAAAAAAGCAAAAATGGTTTCTGTATATCGTAAAAAAATTGTCTGTAAAATCGATTTATGGACGATAATTTCATGGATTAAATTAAACAGTTTGCTGCCACTCTTACTACTACTCGGACGATGGAATGAAAGTTAGATAGATAAGTCAACGCTTAGGTCGATCGCGCCTCTCTATCGCTCTTGTTTAACCGCTCAGCTCAAACGCAAAGTAAAAACGAACTAGGGTTTTTTAAAACGTTATTACGTCAAAAAATCGTATCAAATCGAAATCATTGTCCCCAAATGCAATAGGTTTTTCTTTCAAGATTATTTCTGGAATCATTAATTTTTTTTCATTTAATCAAAAGGTTTAAACTTGTGACGTCATTAAAAATCGATACTTATTGGTTACGTTAAATTTCATTTGTCTTTTTGAATAAAATCCTTTTTCTTTTGTATTGTATTGTAGTTTTTTCTTATAGTGAATTGGTATTATGTCGGGAAACATTTAAAAAAAGCTTTATTCGATTAAAAACTTGTAACTTGTATTGTCATTGTGAAACAAGCCTTTTTGGATATGTCAAATTATATTTATCTTTTTAAATAACTCTTTGTACTCTTCAATTATTTTTGTTACGTTAAAATTTTGTATTTTAGTATTTTCTTATTGTGAATTGAGATAACTCCACATTAAAGGAAATTTCTTTATTTAATTAGTAGCAATGGCCCGCGGATCATTATGTCCGTTTATGTATGTTTTATAATTTAAAAAGTATTTTACAAGTATTGAAACGGTCTTTTATAAAATTTAATTAGGATATGGATTAAAACGTTTTTTTGTTCTATCATCAATAGTTTTTGCAACGCACGTGATAACAGATTTTTTGTTTCATTAATGCATTTTTATTAGGGATCCCAATTGTTTTTTTTTTTTTTTTTTATAAAGCTATATAGCCTATGTCACTCAAGAGAAAATGATGCTTTATAATGGTGAAAAAATATTTGAAATCGGTCCAATAGTTTTTGTATGAAAACGTTACAAATATACAAAAACACAAATGTTTCCTATATAACATATAGGTTTAGAAAAGCTTATATAATTTGTGAAACGAGCCCTTATTTATATTTTTTTTAACATCTTATAGCGCTTGCATTTATTATTATCTAATTTGATATTCTTTTCTCACAGCGAGATGAGGCCTTTCTATATTTTTTTTCAGTATACATAATGTAACCTTATTTAAATAAACATTATGAAATAAGATTTTTATAAAAGTTATCTCTATAAATGTCGAGGTAATATTTCAAATGCTGTTCTAATTGTAGTGTTTCTTTTTTCTAAAAAAAATATCTGTTTTAATACATGATAATATTATGCAATAGCATTTTTCTTATTATTTGTCGACACATTACTAATTTTTAAATAAAGGCTTATCGTTTTTATCAATATATGTTTGTCTCATTGTGAAATGAGCCTTGGATACGTTTTTATAATAGGAATTTCGTTATTGTAATCGGTTTTCTTTTCTGAATACTTTCAATAAAAATTTTATATACATTTTTACAACAAACCAATGAAACATAAGTTTTTTCTCTTTGGGAAGCCCGAGTTTTCGGAATACTTTTTTTACAATAATTTTTGTCATTGTTGTATATTTCTTTTGGTATTTATGCTTTCCCAAGTCGATAATAATAAACCTGTAAATCCCGAGGGTGAAAGAAACTTCATAAACACTTTGAAGATAAATATACTATACAAATTGCTCTAAAAAAGTTTAAACACATTTGTACAAATTGCGACTAGATACCGGTACGGACGCAGTCAGTTACACTCTTCACACTTCCCACTGGTGGGCATAAGACTCCTCATTCAAAGGAGAGGTTTTTTTAATCTATAAAACCAACACGCTGCTACACTCCAATATAGCGGGCTACACAAATCTCGGAATTGCTTTGGAAGTAATGCCTGCCCAGAATTCAAACTCGTGACTCTGAACAAGAATCTACCTGTATATTAAAAGACTTGGAACTCCAGAAAAGGAAATATCTATATAAGCAGCTGTTACACAAACTTCCCCTGTATAAAATTTGTATTTAAGATACCTATTTATATAAACATACTAGCTGACATGTTTTTTTGCCTAATATTAACAGTTATCGCTACTAAAAAATAGAGGTTGGTGAAGGAAAGGTGAAAATTTAGTGCATTTTTTAATTTCATACCATAAAAAAATTCAAAGATAATATTTGGGTTGAACCACCCTTACACTTAGGGGTGTAAAAATTAGTTATAAACCTATTCTCATACATACTGAATATACATATAAAATTTAATCAAAGATTCATTTAGGAGGGATATAAACACTAAAACTGTGACACAAGAATATTAGACTAACTGTCCCAGCAAACATTGCTTTACCATAACTATTATGGCTTTTAAAAAATAGCGGTTGGTGATAGAAAGGTGGAATTTAAGGGTTATATGTATTTTTGGGTGCTGCATCATAAAAAGAATAGAAACAAACAATTTTGACAAAAAAATTTAGGTGTGGATCACCACAAACATTGTTAATGATACAGTTAAACAAGCAATGATGATGATGAATTGGCACTAAGACTTGGAAGCACAGGCAGTGTCACCTATCTCAGCTTAAAGCGGTATAGTGTTCCCACACTGACCGCAAGATCGGCCATAAGTTATGAAAGAAGCTTATAGTTTTCTTTTGCTGAGGCAATGTCATCCCCGATTATCATATCAATGGCTTATTGTGGCAACACAGATTGCAAAGTTACAGAACGATATATAAAAAAGGGGGTGGATCGTCCTTAACATTTGGGGGATAAAAAATAGATGTCCGATGATCCACCCTAGTCGATATGCACGCTACGATACGTTCGAGCCGTTTCGGAGGAGTTCAGCTAGTATATATATACCAGGTGACCCAGAAATAGTTGTTTTGGCAAATAATTACTATTATAGCTATTGAAAAATAGAGGTTGGTGATAGGAAGGTGAAAATTTAGGGTTGTATGTATTTTTGTGTGCTGTATCATAAGAAAAAATGAAACAAAAAATTTTGGCGTGGATCACCTCTAACATTTAAGGGGATAAAAAATAGATATCCGATTGTCTACCCTAGCCGATATGCACGCTACGATACGTACGAGCCATTTCAGAGGACTTCAACTTCTAACACACAAGAATTTTATATCTATATATATATACTAGGTGACCCAGCAAACATTGTTTTGTCAAATAATTACTATTATCGCTGTTGAAATATAGAGGTTGGTAATAGGAAGGTGAAAACTTAGGGTTGTATGTATTTTTGGGTGCTGTATCATAAAAAATTTGAAACAAAAAATTTTGCCAAAAAAAAAAAAAACAAAAAAATTTAGTCCAAAAACCCAAATTGTGGGATGGATCACCCTTAACCCTAAAAGGATTGAAAAATAGATATTAGCCGAATCTCAGACTGAATATGCATAAAAAAATTCATAAAAACGAATATTGTGACACGACAATTTTATATATTAGATAAGAGAAGCCCAGGTATATATTGAGTCATCAAGATATCTCTGGCGTAATAGGCGTATCTAAGGCGTAGAGACTTGAAATTTGGTAAGAATATTGCTTTTGCCAAGTAGAGGTCAGCTAAGAACGGATTTTACGAAATCCCACCCGCTAGACGGGTTTCAGGGGTGTTAATTAAAAAAATTCCAATCGTCACATTATCAAAGTCACAGTCACATAGTCAAAAAATATTCAAACTTCACATTTACAAACTATACCTTGTATGGTATGTAAAACTTCACCAGAATTTTTTGTTTGACAATGGAATCATCAATGACAATGAAACAATGGAACAATGGAATCTATCAAAAGTAAATTGTAGGAAATTCCACCCTCAAGGAGCAGTGCGGGAATATTTTTTATTTGTAAAACAATTTGCCTTAATTAATGAAAATCCTACCAAAAAAAACATTCCACGCCGACGAAGTTACGGCTTCAGCTAGTAGATTATATTGTTCTTATTTTGTCGATATCGCTCAGACTAAAGACTTCCATAGGATAGGTAGGACATGGAATATGCTTCATATAAATTCATAATAAATACAGTTTTTGAAACCGAAAAACCGTAAAGTATTTTTGAAGTGAAACTTCCTTAGGCGCATGAGGATAAAATTTTTACGGATGAAACGATGATGTGCAGCATTTTTTATGCTAATTCGTTTGAAGTTTAGGTAGTTTTAATATTAACAAATAGCATGTGATATATTAATTTGCCTTTTTCATATATTCTCTTTTAGACGTGGCATTTTATTGACAATTCGTCATTTGAGACTTCAATAAACTATTTGTATTAATTTTCGACACTTTCAAAATTTTAATGACAATTAAATTCGTTAGATTCCTAACATATCTTCCTTTTTCCCTCCCTTTAAGTCTCGGAGATCTAAAGTTTTAAATTTGTATAAATATAAACAAGACTAAAAATTTGTTTGCCAATGAAGTTTTACTTCTCACATGTATACTTTTTACGCACGCACTTTTGATTTTTTTTTTTTCAACAGAAATGGTAAAGTATGAGTTCTGCTGTCAATTAAGTTACATTTTTTTCTAATGTGCTAAATTCGCTGTAAAATTGTTTATATATTTCAACAAAAGTTAGTCAACGTATATACCTAAATTTTCCACATGTATCGCTCTATCTATTGATTAAAATTACATAAAAATACGGTTAGTAGCATTTGAGTTTATCACGAACAAACAGACAGACAAGGATTTTTTTCATAATATCTAAAATAATAAATATAGAAAAAAATCTATTTGAAGTGCTTAGTAAAGGTGCCGAGTTCAATTCCCAGCTGTGCATTTTTAAGAGGTTATATTTTTTAATATTTAGGTCTGGATTAGTGGGAGGCTTCGGCTGTGGCTAGTAACTGTCCTACCAGAAACGCGCTAAATATTTTAGATTGATCAGACATGATCTTCACTTTATAGAGATAAAATAAGCTTTCTTTTATCTCAGACGCATCTAAATCGAGCTTCACAAGGAAGTAACGTCAAGTTGAGCTACAGCAAAGTGTGATGGAGCTAGTTTAACCTGTGAATAGAGTGTAACGACTGCGACCGGATGGCATTGACTGTGGCTATACAACGCAATTAATCAATATTACTAGATAACCTATTTTTACACACATCCAGGACAGCTGTCAGGTGCGAGAACTTGTTGTACGCCTCCAGAAGCATGCTCCTGGAATCAAAATTAAAATCCAACTCAAAAGAAATGTCAAAGTTCAAATCAAGGTCAAAATCAATGACAAACAACAGTTCAAGGACAAAGTCAAGGTCAAACTCTTAATCTACACTTTAAGGTGTATTTATCCGAAGATAGAAAGTGCTTTATTAATAGAAAACGTCGACTACTTTATTGACAAGTTATCAAAATAATTAGTTCAAAATCAGATTCAAACAATCCTTAAATTAGACAACTTAGTTGAAGTTAAAATTTTAAAAATACCACAAAAACTAAACATCGTTAAATTAGTTATATTAATTTTTATGACAAGCATCTAAAAATTATATTATTGAGATGTTTTTGGAAATATACTGAATTTTAGTCACTTTCTACAAATGTATGGGTTATAGCTACCATCAGACCTCTTAACATTAGCTAAGACCAGCAAATCCTTTATTGGCAAAGGGCTTTTATAATAAAATCCCAAACACAATAACGGGACTGCCAGATCCAAAATTCAGAAGGCCTACTATAGCATAGATGACAAACAGGTCTGGACTTAGTTGATGGTGGCATATTAGATTGTAAACATTTTAATGATAATTATATTGATTTTTTGTTGATTGATTAAATTAAAATAGAAATTAATAAATAAATAAAAACAAAAACATCTCATATATTATAACTTTACCTTATTATGCCTCATATTTACATGGAATCAGAAACTACTAGGACCTTAGACTATATCATCATTTACCATCAGGTGAGATCACAGTTAAGTACTAAACTGTCAGCAATAAAAAATCAGTCTCAAATAAAACAAAACAGTGTTGTTTATAATTATGTGCGCGTGTGGGAATGTATATGCGTGTGGATGTCTATGTGGACGTGTGTGTGTGTTTCAGTGGATGTGTGTGTATGTGAGCGTGTGGTTGTGTGTATGTGTATATATTTTTATTTGCTTCCGTGTGCAACTGGATCAAGTTCAAACAATTTTATCGTTTAAATAATCTATCAACATTTCAATTCATCATCAATATAGTATATAGTTATTACTATCAAATATTAATATTTCATTACCACATTTCATTTCATCATCAATCATAGACAGAAACCGCCTTGTGAGTGTAAAAGAAAGCCTGTATTAGGAGGTTTTGTCGTGTCGTTGATGGCGGCGAGAAAGAGCACCAGATGCCCCAATTCTCCGAAGGAGGAAGCTGGGAGGAGGGCATCGTTACGAACCTCTTTTAGCTCTACTCTGAACCCGTCATCTTCTTTGCGGACCGCAACTGGGCTTGTCAGAGAGAATGTGCAAGCGGACCTCTGACAATGTCATCAAAAGTTGACGAGGGTGCTGCTGGGATTTAGTGGGTATTCTAGCACAGCTAGTGAGTCCCACACTCAGTGCTTAAAAGCGTTTCCCAGCGATAAAAAAAGGAGGACTAATACAGGTTGTATAATATATAACTTTAAATTTTATAAGCATACCTGCATTTGGTGCAAAATGATTGCAACTCTTCCCTTGTGACGTTATTGGTCATACAAATAGCTGCGAGTGCGCTGTTGAACACTGTCTCCAGCCTCTGTAATTGCTCCTCCGTACATTCGTTGTAATCACCGCTTATAACACTGGAAACACATTAATCTTTCTATAATACCCGCACCTTGTAAATACAGGGTGTACCATAAAGATTGGATAAGCCTGATACAGAAACACTACTTGAAATTTGCCTTAACTTTACTGTTGTCAAACGATTTGTCAAACGAGTAACACAGTCTTTGAATGCTTAAAAATATGAACTTGAATATACAGGTAACACAGTAATTATCAAACTTATTTCTCTTACCGCCCCCTTTGAAAACCAATTAATTTTCAGCGCCCCCCATATTTATACACCCCTAAAAATTAAATTTCATGGATAAATGTTTGACAGATTTAAAAGAATGTATGTATGGGTTAAGAATGAATGAATTAGTCATCAAATGTTTACTCTACGCTGATGATCAAGTAATACTTGCGTCATCCGCTAACGAGCTTCAGGAGATGCTAAATATTATGAATGAAGCTTTGAAAGGGAAAGGAATGAAAGTGAATGTAAACAAAACGAAAGTTATGCTTTTTGAACGAGATGAATCTATGATGAATGGCAATATTTTGATAGATGGGGAACAAGTGGAAGAGGTGAAAGAATTTGTATACTTGGGATCTAAATTTACAAAAGATGGAACATGTGAAAGTGATATCGAAAGGAGAGTGAATGCAGGGAATATGGTAAATGGTGCTCTGCATGCTTTTATGAATAGCCAGATGGTGTCTCAAAGGGCTAGACTGGCAGTGCATGCTGGAGTGTTGGTGCCAACACTTATGTATGGTAGTGAAAGTTGGGTATGGCAGAAGAATCACAAAAGTAAAATAAATGCGGTAGAGATGAGAGCGTTGAGAAGCATGAGTGGATTAAAACTGAGTGACAGAGTAAGAAATAGTGTGATAAGAGAACGTTGTGGTATAATAGAAGACGTCGTCGTAGTCGTCGTCGTCGTCGCTTCAACCGATGGACGTCCACTGCTGGACATAGGTCTCACGTAATGATGTCCACAAGGCCCGATCTTGCGCCGCCTGGCTCCAGCGGCTACCGGCGACCCTCTTTATGTCGTCGGTCCACCTTGTGGGGGGTCTCCCTACACTGCGCCGCCCGGTGCGGGGTCGCCACTCCAGCACCTTCGGGCCCCAACGTCCATCGGTCCGTCGGACTATGTGCCCCGCCCATTGCCACTTCAGGTTCGCGATTCGTAGGGCTATGTCGGTGACTTTGGTTCTGCTACGGATCTCCTCATTTCTGATTTGATCGCGTAGAGAAACTCCGAGCATAGCCCTCTCCATCGCACGCTGAGTGACTCTGAGCTTCCGCATGAGGCCCATAGTCAGCGACCACGTCTCAGAACCGTAGGTCATCACTGGCAACACGCACTGTTCGAAGACTTTGGTCTTCAGGCACTGAGGGATATTGGACGAAAAAGTCTTCCGGAACTTCCCGAACGCTGCCCAACCGAGTTGGATTCGGCGGTTGACCTCTTTCTCGAAATTGGACCTACCTAGCTGGACTATGTGTCCCAGGTATGTATACTCGTCAACAATTTCGAGTGTAGAGTTCTCAACGATGACTGGGTGGAGCGGAACATGGATATTGGACATAACTTTCGTCTTATCCATGTTCATTTTTAGGCCCACCTGTCGAGAAGCTCTGCTGAGGTCATCGAGCATTGCATTGAGATCTTCCAGAGTCTCTGCCATAATGACCACGTCGTCGGCAAACCGTAGATGAGTGATATACTGTTGATGTTGACGCGCAGTCCGTTCCACTCCATAAGCTTGTAGAGGTCTTCCAACGCCGCAGTAAAGAACTTCGGGGAGATAACATCTCCCTGTCGCACTCCTCGCTGCAGTTGGATAGACTATATTGGTCTATCCTGAATTAATAGTTGGAACTATAATAAACACATTAAACGATACAATCATCAATGTATAAATAATTAAATATACGCTGTGTGTTCAAAAAGTATCGCGAATTTTGTGTTTTTTCAAAAATTATTTATTTATTCATGAATATCTATTTTGTCCCCTTCAAAGTAATCCCCATGAGATATTATACACTTGTGCCAACGGTTTTTCCAATCTTCGAAGCACTTCAAAAAATCATTTTTTTTTATCTTGTTCAGCTCCTCCTTCGATGCCGTCTTTATCTCGTCAAGAGAAGAGTAACGTCGTCCTTTCATGGGCCTCTTCAGTTTAGGGAACAAGAAAAAGTCACAGGGGGCCAGATCTGGGGAATACGGTGGCTGCGGCATCATTAGTGTGTTGTTTTTGGCCAAAAAGTCGCGCACAAGCAACGATGTGTGAGCAGGGGCGTTATCGTGGTGCAAAAGCCAATTTTTGTTCTTCCACAAATCCGGGCGTTTCTGGCGGATTGCTTCGCGCAAATTGCGCATAACTTGCAGGTAATATTCCTTATTGACCGTTCTTCCCTGTGGCAAGAACTCATGATGCACCACGCCCCTGCAATCAAAGAAAACTGTCAGCAAAACTTTCACATTCGATCGAACTTGGCGCGCTTTTTTCGGTCTTGGTTCGTGCGGCAGCTTCCATTGAGATGATTGAGCTTTGGTTTCCACGTCATAACCATAAACCCACGATTCGTCACCAGTTATGACCCTCTGGAGCAAATTTGGGTCGTCGCGGACAGAGTTTAACATCTCATTAGCAATGTTCATGCGATGCTGTTTTTGGTCACAATTGAGCAATTTTGGTACGAATTTCGCGGCGACCCGTCTCATGCCCAAATCATTGATAAAAATCGAATGGCACGAGCCAATCGATATGTTTAGGTCCTCAGCAACTTCTCTAACGGTGATTCGACGATTGGCCAATACCATTTTCTCCACTTCATTAATTTTTTCGTCTGTTGTTGAAGTGCTCGGGCGTCCGGCACGCTCTTCGTCGTTCACATCTTCTCGGCCTTCTGAGAACATTTTGTACCACCGATAAACGTTGCTTCGGTCCAAGGTAGCTTCTCCGTATGCCACAGTCAACATTCGGAATGCATCCGCGCACTTAATTTCGTTTTTCACACAAAATTTGATACAGGTTCTTTGATCCATTTTTTTGAATAGGTAAAAATCGAAGACGATCCAAAACACGTGCAAGCAAAGCAGCTGTCAACAATTAAATGAACATTCAAAATGGCCGAGCTTGTCGGCATAAGTGAGAGACATGAGTACCAACATAACGCCACAAAGAATTCGAAATTCGAATATACGTAACTCGCGAAAATTCAAAATTCGCGATACTTTATGAACACACCTCGTACACCCCACACTCCTCATACATCTCACACTCCGCACGCTCCTCACACGCCTCACACTCAAACAATCTCACACTCCTCACACACTTCACATGCTCCACACACGCGCACACACACGCACAGACACTTCACATGCTTCACACCACACACGCACACTCACGTTCTCACAATCACACACACTCACGCTCACACGCTCACTAACACACACACGCTCACAAGAAACTTGTTTGCATCATTATTTAAGTTACCTTTACTCTGTTATATTTTCTTCTGTAATGGCCTTGTTTTAAGCGTAAAACGAAATGTAAAAATTGTACGCTGATTGGTTACAAATGTAAAAATTTTCACTATGTATAGATGCTTGAATGATGAAGAAAAATTATAAACAAACGTCTTATGGCAATACTCACCTTTTAATGGCTAGTGTAAGATCGTGAATGTGACCTCCGAATAGAGTCCATTTACTTGTGAGAACGGCAAGAGGTTCGGTTCCCGACAGTTTATCTTCTATACTATGTGACACGCCCAAGGCGTTGGATAGCTTGGCGCTGAAAAAAATTAATTGTTCCTCATCTTCTTCACTAAAACCATTGAGTTCTTACTTCTATAGAATGTATAATTTGACACTCGGTATAGTAGTTTGTAACACAAAGATTATTGACATTCGATGAGTGTGAAGATGTTTGCTGAATTGGGGAGGAAGGGGAGGGGGAAGTTGAGTTGGGGAAAAGAGAAAAGAGGAGGTGCACAAAATTATTAAATTAATTTGACTAAATAAAAAGTTTAATTAAAATGCGACTGATTAAATTATACTATTTGGTTATAATTTTATTGTAATTAACGCTTAAATGATAATACAATTTGAGATAATAAATAACAGACCACGTTTTTCCGTGGCTGAATTTGACATTACATCTGAAATTTTTATTCCATGCAAACTCGTGATTACTTGTTATTGATGATACAGTCTAAGACAGAATCGCGCTGATCTGGTAAGATGTGATTTACTTCTAATAGTACCTAAGCAGTGGCGTGCTGGAACGCAATTTTTAAAGTGAAACTTTTTACGGATGAAACGCGAGATTAGCGTCACGAAGATGTGCAGCGTTTTTTATGCCAATTCGCTTGAAGGTTACGTAGTTTTAATATTTACAAATAACATGTGGCATTTTAATTTGCCACTCTTCATTTAATAATTTAATATACTATTTTTCATCAATTCTCTTTTTCAAATTTTTCAATTCAAAAATAAAATTTATTTAATGATTTCTATTATTGACAAAAATCACGTGGCATTTTTATTTACAATTCGTCATTTGAGATTTGAATCAATTTTTTATAGTAATTTTCGACACTTTTAATATTTTAATGACAATTAAATTCTTAACATATCTTCCCTTTTCCCTTACTCTAAGTCTCGGAAATCTAAAGTTTTATATTTGTATAAACATAAACAAGACTTCATTAGTTTGCCAAGGAAGTTTCACTTCGGACATGTGTACTTTGTACACACACACTTTTTTTTGTCTTTGCTGATCTGCTGGCAAGCCCCAGTAGAAATTTTACAAGGTAAAGTAAGTAACAGCCCATTAACGTCCCACTGCTGGGCACAGGCCTACTCACTCAAATGAGAGAGGGTTTTTAGTGAATAGACCCACCATGCTGCTCCACTGCGGATCAGCAGGCATAGTACACAAGTGCACTCTCTATTCCTACACTCTTATAGTCCAAAGAGAGAGATCAGGTGCGGGAAGGACGGCTTAACGTGCTCTCCAAGGCACGAGGGAGCACAACTTCGCACAAATATTCAGAAAATCTTAATAGAAAACTCAATATTCAGGACCTCATGTCTAAAGTCGAACATACTAACCACTAGACCAATGAGGCAGTTTTACAAACTCACCAGTAACTAGAGAAAACCGTCCATAACCCTTCAAAGGCATCGACAACAGTATCCGTAGAGTCAGTTTCCGCTTCGTTTCTATCCAGTCGCTCAACAGTCGCCTTAGCCAACTGCATGTACTCGGGAATGATCTGACACCGTTTCGCCACGTCCATACACAGTTCCTTGAAATTACCCACTTCCGACTGCGTCAAAGTGTTGGGATCTGTAATATAAATGGTTTATTTTTCTTCGCCCTAGTTATTGTTTATTACATAACAACGACACCAAGTCAACCAAGACGTATACAAGGTTATTTGTAATTCTATATATTCCCGTTAGGAGGTGAGGTGGATGGTGATGCATTATGTATTAATAAAAAAAACATTGCGTATTCTTTTTTAGTGTTCTTCGTATTCTTATATTTGGAGTCGGTGTCGGCCAAGGTAGGAACTGCCAAGTAGAAGCGCAGGACACATGAGAATAGGCATCACTCTTAAAAGGATATTTTAGGGCATATTTATTTGTTTTGAAGGCGAATCATTTTTGTTAAAATTTTTATTTATTTGTAGTCAGTTAAAAATTTTTGGGTTATCGTGTTTTTGTTTAATGAGTCGATTATGCGGTTTTCAAATTTTACAGAAAAAATATCAAATTAAATATTTTCCTTTTAATTTATACAAACAAAGGACTACTGGTTATTAAAACAACTATTATAGGTCCAAATTTTAAAATGCAAGACGAAAGAAGATATGATTTCTTTGAGATAATTCAAAAACGATTCTGTATAATGAATATGGCTGTTTAAATTAACGCGAATAGTCACCCTTCATATCTCCGAACTGGAATATGTTATATTACCAATAACCCTGTATATTTATTATACTCACTTTTCTTTTCTATGGACATTAAGCTGTTCTTGAGATCGGTTATCAACTGCTCTATCCGCGGGAATACTTCGTTGAAGACAGCGATCCAATGTTTGAGCAAACATTGGAGCACATCCGCCAACGTCCAAGGTGGCGCTTTGAACAACACGTGTTGCCAAAGATTGTTGTATTTTGCACGCATTTCGTTCTAAAACAACATTTTTTTAAAATTGAAACTTCTTTAGGCTTGACTTGAAAAGAGAGCTAGTCAATATGTGACGACAGCGTTACGAAAAGTGTGATTGAGGAATGCTACCATAATAAATGTAAATTTTGTAGTAAAACTTCCTAACGCACACTTGAGTTAGGGAGTAAGCTGGTGAATGCGTGACGAGAGTGTTACAATAGTATTAATGTTTTACTTCACTCGTGGGGTCTAAAGCACACTCGTTTTTTATTTTACGAGTTGGAGAGGGAATTACTTATGTCGACATATTGTAGCCATTCGAGTTACTGGGAATTTACCATGTCCACATATTGTCGCTATTCAAGTTACTGGGGATTTTGCTATGTCGATATGTTGTCGCCATTCAAGTAACAGGGTAATTTACCATGTCGACGTATTGTCGCCATTCGAGTAACAGGGGAATATACCATGTCGACGTACTGTCATCATTCGAGTAACAGGGGATCTTGCCATGTCGATATATTGTCGCCATTCGAGTAACAGGGGGAATATACCATGCCGACATATTGTCGCCATTCAATTTTCTGACGAATTTACGATGTCGACATATTGTCGCCATTCGAGTAACAGGGGATTTTGTGATGTCGACATATTGTCGCCATTCGAGTAACAGGGGAATTTACCATGTCGACATATTATCGCCATTAGATTTATTGGCGAATTTACCATGCCGATATATTGTCGTTATTAGATGTATTGCCGAATTTACCATGTCGACATATTATCGCCATTAGATTTATTGGCGAATTTACCATGTCGACATATTGTCGCCATTAGATTTATTGGCGAATTTACCATGTCGACATATTGTCGCCATTCGAGTAACAGGGTAATTTACCATGTCGACACATTGTCGCCATTTGATTTATAGGCGAATTTACCATGTCGACATGTTGTCGCCATTCGAGTAACAGGGAAATATACCATGTCGACGTATTGTTATCATTCGAGTAACAGGGGAATTTACCATGTCGCCATTCGACTTACTGGCGAATTTACGATGTCGACATATTGTCATCATTCGAGTAACAGGGGAATTTACCATGTCGACATACTGTCGCCATTCGACTTACTGGCGAATTTACGATGTCGACATATTGTCATCATTCGAGTAACAGGGGAATTTACCATGTCGACATACTGTCGCCATTCGACTTACTGGCGAATTTACGATGTCGACATATTGTCATCATTCGAGTAACAGGGGAATTTACCATGTCGACATACTGTCGCCATTCGACTTACTGGCGAATTTACGATGTCGACATATTGTCATCATTCGAGTAACAGGGGAATTTACCATGTCGACATACTGTCGCCATTCGACTTACTGGCGAATTTACGATGTCGACATATTGTCGCCATTCGAGTAACGGGGTAATTTACCGTGTCGACGTATTATCGCCATTCGAGTAACAGGGAAATTTACGTTATCGAGATATTGTCAAAATTCGTATTACTGGGGACTTTGACATGTCGAAATATTGTCGCCATTCCAGTAACTGGAAAATTTACAACGTCGACATTTTGTCGCCATGCGATTAACTGTGGTGGACAGTATCTAAAAGTTTAAAATAATGCTCTGGATCCCCCTGCTCACCTCTAGGATGTTAGCCAGCAAATGGTAGATAGTCTGCTGATGCCTCTTCACGCTGGCCAGCAGGTCAGGGTCACTTGGCTGCGGTTTGTTCTCCACCAGTTGCTTCAGCTCTTTCACGTTGATCCTTTTAACACTGTTGATGGTCGCTTTGTTGGACAGGTTCTTATCGTTCGTTACTAGTATCTATAACAAATTAAAAATACTTTTTTCAAGTGGGCCTAAAAAGGTCTTTTGAATCATCAAGTTCATTGAAGTAGATTTTAACGAGAAGATTCTGGCTAGAAACTTAGAAGTTACTCCTTGCTTTACAAAAAGACTAGAACGTTTGCAATAATGAGATGAGATATATAGGTTCAATTCATACATACACACACACAAAAACTCACACATATAAGAATATGTATGTTGCGTGCATGTGCGTCATATGCGCGCAGTATGTGCGTGCACGTGCGTGTATAAAGCTATAGATATCGAAACAAATTATTTGAACTAGGTATATTTAAAATTGATTGTAGTATCTAATTATACATGCTAAGCACAACAAATTATTTCAAAACTCTTTTAGTATATTCAATTAGCTAACGTAAAGTAAGTCTTAGAAAATGATATCACTTAATTATCTTGGATTATTAAAAACAAAATTGAAATAGATGTTTATTGCTTGTTTTATTGTATAAACTAAATAAAGAGGATAATACATACTGCGATGCTGGCATGAGTAATAATATTTTGTTACTCGAGGAAAATCATAAATTGCTTTAAATGTTACATGTAATATATATTAACTTACCACATTCTTGCCTCTTTCAAGTTGTTGAAGGCTGCAATTTAATATCTCATCATCAGGAACTTCACAAGGATAGATATGAGAGTTTGCATCCCTCAGGGACTGCCCTGGAAATATCCTTTATTGAATTAACAGCTGTTTTAATTGATATTTGTATGTACCTACATACTAAGATTTACTTAAATCTATATGTATATATATATATATATATATATATATATATATATATATATATAAGAGATATCCAGGTATCTATAGACTAATCACGATATCTCTGGAACCATAAGGCGTAGAGACTTGGAATTTGGTAGAAATATTCCTTTTGCCGAGTAGAGGTCTGCTAAAAACGGAATTTACGAAATTCCTCCCGCACGGGGGGTTAACTTAAAAAGTTCAAATTGTCTCATTTAATAAAAATTCAATTTTCACATCTACAAACTATATCTTTTATGGTATATCACACCTGGTCAGAATAATTTTTGACATAATGGAAACTATCAAAAGTAAATTTTAGGAAATTCCATCCTCAAATGGCAGTGCGGATATATTTCTTACTTGTAAAACAATTTACCTAAATTAGTGAAAATGCTACCAAAAAAAACAAACCACGCAAACTAAGTCCCGGGCTCACCTAGTGTTATATATAACAGATATATAAACGTACATTCATATTAATACATAAATACATATTAATTATGATCCTCTAGTGATGATGAGAGATAATGATTGTTATCACTGCGCGACCGAAGACTAAAGATAAGAGGAGTTGTAGCCAAGGAAGGAGAAGCGGTTTTTGAGGTATACAGGAATGTTGGAGAAAAAAGAATAGTATAGAGATTTTATCGCTTATGCTTAATGTTCCTATGATTTAAAAAAGATAAGAGAAGTAGCTTTTCTAATAATTAAGTTGTAAAAGAACTCTTATCTCAAATGCCTCTCTTATGTCATATGATCTGTTTGATATGATGATGATCACTTATTTATCTCTATTTTATACTTTGGTATGGAAATTTTTTTACAAACAAATTTATCAGAATCCAGCATATTTTTTATAAAAAGGATATATAAGTTCACCCCCTACCTAGCCTTTTAATGACGGTCTCCTTCTACGTTGGGTTATCTGGAAGAGATTGTTAAATAGCGATGAGACCGCCCATTGGACACTAGAATTACTTAAGTTAAATCATTATATTATTATTGTTACTTTTGTGGTGTTCAATGAAGCATATATAAATAATATTTATCTATCCATAGATACTATAGATATACCTCATAATTTAAAATTCTAAGTCATCCTCTAAAAATCATATAAAAATACGATTTTTTTATTAAATAAAAAATATTAGAATTATCAGATCAAGATAATAAAGAACTACCTTTAATTCTACTGTTTTCTGGTAATGACTTGTATAGATAGTCCATGGCGGCCTTTGCACGTTTGCATAACGCTCCGTTCCCATTGTTGTTATCTTTCAGTCTGTCCAGTTCGTTTATAACACGCCAGGGTACTAACAGCGTTGGTTGCTCACTGTAACCTGGAAAAATCAATTTAAGTTCACACAACTTTTTCAGCCCTAAATGTCCAACAAATCTGAAACACAATCATGACGCTTTGCTTATACTATTTTGTTTGTAGCGGATCATGAAATCATTCGTCGCTCGTCGATTCAGCCGATGGACGTCCACTCCTGGACTTAGGTCTCACATAATGACGTCCACAAGGCCCGATCTTGCGCCCCTCTTTATGTCGTCGGTCCACTTTGTGGGGGGTTTCCCTACACTGCGCTGCCCAATGCGGGGACATCACTGCAGCACCTTCGGGCCCAACGTCCATCGATCCATCGAACTATGTGCGCCGCCCATTGCCACTTCAGGTTCGCGATTTGTTGGGCTATGTTGGTGACTTTGATTCTGCTACCGATCTCCTCATTTTTGATTTGATCGCGTAGAGAAACTCCGAGCATAGCCCTCTCCGTCACACGCTGAGTGACTGAGCTTTCGAATGAGGCCCATTGTCATCACTGGCAACACGCACTGTTCGAAGAGCCTCGTCTTCAGGCTGGAAGGTGGAGCGGAACATGGATATTCGACATATCTTTCGTCTTATTCATGTTCAATTTTGGGCATTACTTTCGTCTTATCCATGTTCATTTTTGGGCCCGCCTGTGGAGAAACTCTGATGAGGTCGTCGAGCATTGTATTGAGATCTTCAAGAGTCTCTGCCATAATGGTGGCATTAAATCAATATAAATTAATTAACAGTCATCAAGAAAGTTCCTCTAAACTGATTTCGAGCGAATTGCTTATGATCCAGACTCTAAATTTATAGCGATTACTACAAACTCAATATATAAGTAATTGAAGAACCCATATTAGTATTGGAGCAGAAAATTAACTCTTTCCAGTTTGACTAACCATCATCACATACCCCAGAGCTAAGATTTATTTATTTTTTTAATCAATTTAAGATATCAGCAATAACAATGGAAATTACCTTTAATATGCGAATTAAGCACATTCTTGATGAAATCTAGTTCATGTATAAAAATATTTGTGTCCACAACTAATATTACTTCGTCTGTGCTCGTTACGTTTTCTTTTTGAATTGTATATGTTGAAGTGTTGAATTTTATCTGAAAATAAAATGTTTACTTAAAAACCGAATGTTACAATCAATTAAATTAATCGTAGTAGCGTTATATGATGTGCCTCAAGCCAGGTACATTTGAAAGGCAATTGAACAAAGATAATTTTATACCATCAACCACAATCATCACAACTCAAACCTATCAGCAATTTATTTGAAATTGAGCAAAGTCACTCATTCACTAAATCTACTACATTACATATATAACATCATGATCATGATCCATGTAGCTCAAAATAGCGACCAAACTTATCATATTTCCGTAGAGGTATGACACAATGGTCACAATAAGTCAATATGATAAATTCCCGTTACTCAACTGGCGCCGATATGTCGACAAGGTAAATTCTCTAGTAGCTCGAATGGCGACAATTTGTCGACATGGCAAAGTCTCCAGTAATACGATTAGCGAGATTATGTCGACATGGTAAATTCCTCAGTTATTCAACAGACAACAATATGTCAATATAGATATTCCCCAGTAACTCGGATAGCGACAAAATCTCGTCGTCGTCATCGTCGCTTCAACCAATGGACGTCCACTGCTGGACATAGGTCTCACGTAATGATGTCCACAAGGCCCGCCTTGCTGTAGCGGTTACCGGGGACCCTCTTGATGTCATCGGTCCACCTTGTGGGGGGTCTGCCTACACTGCGCCTTCCGATGCGGGGCCACTACTCCAGGAACTTCGGGCCCCAACGTCCATCGGTCCGTCAGACTATGTGCCGCGCCCATTGCCACTTCAGGTTCGCGATTCGCAGGACTATGTCGGTGACTCTGGTTCTACTACGGATCTCTTCATTTCTGATTCGATCACGTAGAGAAACTCCGAGCATAGCCCTCTCCATCGCACGCTGAGTGACTCTGAGCTTCCGCATGAGGCCCATAGTCAGCGACCATGTCTCAGAACCGTAGGTCATCACTGGCAACACGCACTGTTCGAAGAGCTTCGTCTTCAGGCACTGAGGGATATCGGACGAAAATATCTGGCGTAGTTTCCTTCACGCTGCCCAAGTGAGTGGAATTCGGCGGTGAACTTCCATCTCGAAATTGGACCTACCTAACTGGACTATGTGTCCCAAGTATGTATACTCGTCTACAATTTCGAGTGCTATGTTCTCAACTATGACTGGAGCGGAACATGGATATTGGACATAACTTTCGTCTTATATAGACAAGGTAAATTCTCCAGTTACTCAACTGGCGGCAATGTCGACATGGTAAATGCCCTACTAACTCGAATGGCGACAATATCTCGATATGTCAAAGTCCTCACTAATACTAATGGCGATAACATGTCGACATGGTTATTTCTCCATTTAATCGCATGGCGACTATATCTCGACATGGTAAATTCTTCAGTTACTCAACTGGCGTCAATGTCGACATGGCAAATACCCCACTAACTCGAATGGCGATAATATGTCGACATGGTAAATTCCTCAGTTATTCAACTGGTCACATGGTTATCCCCCAGTAACTTGAATGGCCACAATATGCAGATATGGCAAAGTCCCTAGTAATACTAATGGCGACAATATGTCGACATAGTTAATTCTCCATTTAATCGCATGGCGACTATATATCGACATGGTAAATTCTCCAGTTACTCAACTGGCGTCAATGTCGACATGGTAAATACTCCATTAACTCGAATGGCGACAATATGTCGACATGATAAGTTCCCCAGTTATTCAACTGGTCACATGGTTATCCCCCAGTAACTTGAATGGCAACAATATGTAGATATGGCAAAGTCCCTAGTAATAATAATGGCGACAATATGTCGACATGGTTAATGCCCCAGTAACTCGAATGGTGGCAATGACCTGATGGTAAGTCATATACAGTATAAGATGGAAACATAAAACACCTGGAAATATAGAATTTACCTCTTACTGTTTCGTCGCAGTGTCTTAGGTTAGAACTTAACGCGAAACACGTTTGTCACAAATTCAATCAAGGACTTACCTCATTGATATTGTCAACCTCCATATCCTCAACAATTTGTTTTGGATTCAAATCACTGCTTTTAGTTAAAAAACTTCCATCATCACTATCAGCTTCTAAACTAAGGCTTGTCCTTAACATTTCCATTCGCTCTTTTGCTGTTCCAAAAGACTTTACATTATCTTTTGAAGATGATGCTTTGTAAGCCAATTTGGATTTGATAGCTGACACTAATTTACTCGCTTCGGAGAACTGTGGAGGAGTTGCCGGATGCTTTGAAAACGGATATTCAGTGGTTTGACTACATATTCCCCTTTCTATATCAGCAAAGGTGTCTTTCTGTTTCTCTTTATTACAATATTCCTCAGGTAATTGAGCTTTCATTGATGAAATAATCTTGTTTGCCGCAAAGAACTGTGATGGAGATGGGATAGATTGTAAACTGTCACTGCTTGGAGAGTTTGTTGTTTTTGAATCGTTCAAAGGACTTTTGCGTTCTGCTTTTGTCTTTTGAGGTGATTCACTGTGGGAAACTTTGACATTTTTGCTTGGAGATGCATCTAACTCTTCCTCTTTCTGCGCCTCTAAGCTTAACTTGTTCCTTAGCTGTGACAGTCTAGCATTAGCTGCATTTTTTACAGGAGTATGTTTCACTGATGTTTGTGATTCATTCATAGACCTTCTTGACTGATTCTTCGATGAAGTACTTCCTGTAGATATATTATTAAAAGAAGAACTTTTATTTGGTGTACTTTTTGTATGAGTACATTTCTTTGGTGTGCTGGTGTATTGCGGGGAATTTTCGATCTTCCTCTTCCTATTTTTTTGTATGGGGCTTTCCTTACAAACAGTATGGCTGCTACCAGCATTGGATATATCTAAAAGTTGATAAGTATGGTAATAATAAATTTTTTAAAATAAAGCTTCTTATAGCAGAGTAGGGAAATTTTTTTCTACAAATGTTATATTAAGCAGAACACAAGTATGTATGAATGTGTTATACATACATACATACATACATAGCATCACGCCTTATTCCCATAGGGGTAGGCAGAGACAACATCCTTCCACTTGCCACGATCCTTGCATATCTCCTTCGCTTCTTTCAATCTCATTAAATCTTTCATACAAGTTCGTCGGTTTAGAGTACTCTTGACCTGGCCGTTATTTAAAATGTCCTGGATTTGGTCCAGGAACGTTCGCCTCGGTCTTCCNCACTATCAGCTTCTAAACTAAGGCTTGTCCTTAACATTTCCATTCGCTCTTTTGCTGTTCCAAAAGACTTTACATTATCTTTTGAAGATGATGCTTTGTAAGCCAATTTGGATTTGATAGCTGACACTAATTTACTCGCTTCGGAGAACTGTGGAGGAGTTGCCGGATGCTTTGAAAACGGATATTCAGTGGTTTGACTACATATTCCCCTTTCTATATCAGCAAAGGTGTCTTTCTGTTTCTCTTTATTACAATATTCCTCAGGTAATTGAGCTTTCATTGATGAAATAATCTTGTTTGCCGCAAAGAACTGTGATGGAGATGGGATAGATTGTAAACTGTCACTGCTTGGAGAGTTTGTTGTTTTTGAATCGTTCAAAGGACTTTTGCGTTCTGCTTTTGTCTTTTGAGGTGATTCACTGTGAGAAACTTTGACATTCTTGCATGGAGATGCATCTAACTCTTCCTCTTTCTGCACCTCTAAGCTTAACTTGTTCCTTAGCTGTGACAGTCTAGCATTAGCTGTATTTTTTACAGGAGTATGTTTCACTGATGTTTGTGATTCATTCATAGACCTTCTTGACTGATTCTTCGATGGTGTACTTCCTGTAGATATATTATTAAAAGAAGAACTTTTATTTGGTATACTTTTTGTATGAGTACATTTCTTTGGTGTGCTGGTGTATTGTGGGGAATTTTCGATCTTCCTCTTCCTATTTTTTTGTATGGGGCTTTCCTTACAAACAGTATGGCTGCTACCAGCATTGGATATATCTAAAAGTTGATAAGTATGGTAATAATAAATTTTTTAAAATAAAGCTTCTTATAGCAGAGTAGGGAAATTTTTTTCTACAAATGTTATATTAAGCAGAACACAAGTATGTATGAATGTGTTATATTGGTGAATTTAATACAATATATGACAAACAAGTGTCATCCTCCTCCTGAAACATGAATAATACAAAAAAAGTGGAAACATACATATGCTGTGACACCTGCACATACACTTCTTTTTACTGAACCAATTATGGGCTCTGCATAACTTTCATAGCATGCTCTGTAAGATTGGGCTGATGTAATACATTAGCAACTTCCCAAATTATATAAGCAAATAATGTTTTATAGGAAATGCAATTTCAATTTTTAAAAGTATCTACACAACAAAACAAGAATCAGGACATTATTATACAAAAACTGACCACTATACCAATGAGCTGTTGATATTAACCAACTTTATTATATATATACCTTATAATTATTTGAATCTACTGAACTACTGTCATAATGCTGAGCGTAGAGGGTAGTTGGTTATTATCATGCTGAAGTTTGTGTAAATTTCATATAATACTGTGTACACTTTTGTACATTATAATTGTGTTGATATTACTTAAGTAAGGGTAACCATTTGGTGTATGGTATGCATTATGGTTTTAATGCCAGTAATTTCTAATGGAATAGCTTTTTTAAGCTAGTTGTTACAATAATGCCAGTTACACTAGCTGTGATGGTTTTGGCAGATTTACAACCAAACTCGTAAACAAAATCTACAAAATCAATTTTGTATATGATTTTATGAGTTATTAGGTAAGCCATGTTAAAAGAATCAACCAACAATTACTTGTTAATACTTATATTCTCTCTTAATCAGTGGTAATCTAAGGTATGGTATAATTAAATGTTATCTAGGTTCAAATAATTTTTGAATTAAAAACTGGTACAGAAGTTAAATTTAATAAAAAATAGTCTTCAACATTACAATATGCTTTAATATAAAGATAAGAGGCACAAATTTCTCTATTGACACCTAAGGGTTGATGTAAACCTATAATACTTTTCATAAAACAATCTAACATTAAAATATATTTACCCTGTTTGCACTTTTTGTTCGAACTGCTGCCATCATGACCATCACTTTTTCTCTTGCAAACTTTCTTTGTAGTCTCCTCCTTCTTCCTCTTCTCTTGCTTTTTTGGTGCTTTTTCTTTTTTACAATTCCTCTTTAGAGATTCATCATCCTGAGAATAGGAAAACAAAACTTGGTTACTTTATTAACTGAAATGAACACTTCATCAAGGTCAAAAAACTGTTCTAAAATCGATAGATTAAGTCTCTAGTTTAATATGTTGCTGACCTCAAAAATGGTATAATCAATAAAGCTAATTAAATACTAAACCTAATGTTATCATAAGCTAAAAATAATTTAAAACTACAAAATTTTTAGTGGACTTACAGCAAAAAACATAACTTTTGTTCAAAGCACTTATGCTGCAAGTTTCTTTTTCAGCTTAAAAATAAGCAACCTAAACCATTCTATGCAGTATTTTTTGTGATTTTGATGGTGAAAAAATTCTATTTTCAGTATTGTGAGGCTTATAGCAACTACTATTTATTTTAAATTTGTAATCATCAATAACATATCTTTTAAGTTTAAATACTTTTTTTACTTTTAGAGATGACACTTGATATTAATTCAGTTATTTGTACAGCAGAACATTTTTACTTAATGGATGGTAGCCCCTCCAGTGCAAATTACTTAAATTTGCCCAGCCGGTAATATAATCCAGGGACTCTGAGGGAAGCAAGAACTCGTACCATTACGAAATTGTCAAAGGAATATAATGTTTTTTTCTATGTACTAACTTTATGGAATTCGTGGTAGGTGGCGTAAGATTTAGCTTTTAATACTTTCTTATATTACTTGTGCTATAATCGAAATCTAATCACTGCGTTATATAAATTATGGTAGAAAAAATTAAGTTATTCACCTGCGGTTGTGTCCATGAAGATTTTCCGGTTTTCTTATTAAAATAGTAGTTTCTTCCTGGATTCGATTTGGACTTGCAAAGGACCCAGCCGTCAGGGAGCTCGTGCTCATCCTTTTTAGATGCATCCATATCAAAAAAATGTAACCGTTCCTTCTATAGTTGTTTATGTAAAACAGAAATTGGGAACGGTTGTGTTGATCTAATTCTGACAATTTACAAAATTATGATGGCGGATCGGTACTGCCAACCGTAGTTATTTTTTTATTTTATTTCATCCTATCATTAGAAAGGCAAAAATTTTATTCCATACTGCCTGTCAAACGTTGTTATAGTATTTTTAAAACGAAAGAATCTACACAGTGTAGTTAAATACTTTCTCGCTATTCGCTTTTATATTTAACTAGCAATACCCCGCAATTTCACCCACGTAGACAGTGGAAAGTGTACTAATTCTGACTATAGATTTATTTTTGTTAAAATAACTTTTATTTCACTTTAGGACAGATATACAAATACGTGTACTGAATATTTCAGACTAACTGTGTTAACGAATAAAAACAGTCGTACTGGAATGCATTACGCCTTTTCTGTCTATATGTCTGTATAATGTACATGTGAATAGAATGGCACACTGCGAACGAAACTATAAATAAATAAGTCTTTATTCAGACAAAAAATTTCATGAACATATTCAATTGACTAAAGCAAAGTTAGAGCAATTAAGAGAATAAAAAAAAATAGACTAATTGTTTTTGGAACTATACTACTACATTAGATTATAACATTATTTTCTTTAGATTGACATTTTGAAAATCGTTATATCTTTTGAATGGACTATTCGATTTTAATAATAAAAAGTATTTTACAGGTACTGAAACGGTCTTTAATAAAATATCAGTGAATAGGTTAAAGATTAATATAGAGCTATGAATAATATGATTTGATTATTGTCGGCATTAACTTGTACCATATAAAAAAGTTGCTATAATCGCATAACTATAGTAGTTGTACATATGGTATCGCAGACTTTTTTGTAGATATTAATACGTTCCATAATATTGTAAAACATTTTGTTCTATCATCAAAAGCTTCCCATCGCTTGCGATGACAGACTTTTTGTGATTAACGGGGTTACATTAATGCATTTTTATTATATTTAATATTATTATTGGCTTATACAAATTATTGTTATGTAAATGCAAAGGCTATATAATTAACACATTTGAGCTAAGCGTTAAGAGGGAATATAATCTATTTTTTAATACTTAAAAAACTTTGTAACTATTTAAGTTTTGTCCAATAAACTTTTTCATCGCGTGGTTCCAACAATAACGCACAATAAGTATATACCTTCCACTTCCTAACACTCCCAAACTAAACGAAGTTACTTTTGTTATGTTGGTGGTAATGTTAACTCAAAGAGTCATTTTTGACAACTGCAACAGCTGATCTTTTCAATTCTTATTTTTAAGACATTGTCTAAAACCTATTAACAAAATTAATTATTAATGTGACTTGTTTTTCAGAATGGAAAGAATTATCAAAATCGGTAAAACGTTGCGTAACAATTGGAAAAAGTCCGTTTTCGGAGCGGTAGTATTATATTACGGTGCTTGTACAGCGAAAGAAAAATATGAGTAAGAATTAAATATTAATAAATTTAATATAGTATATGTAAGAAGCAATATACGTTTTCGATATTTATTTCCAGTTGAGCAGATTTCAACAAATTGTAATTTGACTTCTAAGATAACTTATTTTTATTTTAACCTTAATCAACTTCTTTTTTTTCCTACTATATTTCCATTTTTTCTCAATGGCCTCGCTGGCTTAATAGTGTTAGTACAGAGGCGCCGGACTCAGCTCTCTGCAGGCCAAACTTGGGAAATTATATTTACTAAGAAAGATGTATTGAATGAATATAGAATATGAATTATACTTAACAATACTTTATAAAATTATATATAATTTTACGTTTAGATGAATACTACACAGTAACCTAGAAAGACAGGTTACTGTGTAGTATTCATCTAAACGTAAAATTCCTCGTATGAGGGAACCATCTCAGACTATATTGTCACTTACAATTAGCTCACACTCTAGTCAAGTGTTAGTTTGTCAGTAATAAAACATAATAACACCTTATAGTATTTATTTACTTCTTAAAATGTGGAGGTACAAGGGTTTGTGTATGCTTTGTTTAGAGAAAAACCCACAACTGATATCTATTGTTGATCATCACTATAATATACTTATATTTCTGTTACAGCAATTTCTTTACTCCCATACTGTTGATTTTTTTCATAATCATATTGTATGATATTACAATTAGCTCTCTTTTAAAAAGTGTTTTAAATTCATTAAGTGATATTTCAAAAACGTTTTTTAAGGAATTGATCATAGAAATGCATACAATTACCTTTCAAAAGAAAACTGTATACCATTTCTACATAAGGAATGGTAGTTTTATGTAGCCTATTAATATTTATAATAATTTTGTTCGCGACTTTTTCCCCTTTTATTGTAAATGTATTTCCCTTTTTATTAAACTAAAATTGTTAAATGATATTGTTAAACATCGTTCGTTGTATAATATATTTTGTTGTAACTTAGAGTCTAATATTTATAAGTATGTATAATGTTTGTAGCNCAATGAAACATGGGGATGCCCTGATAGATATGGATAGAAATCCAACCTTAGTTACTGTTATACTTAATCCAGTGGCAAACAAACGAAAGGCAAAGAAGGACTTTGAGAAGTACTGTGAACCGTTGTTGCATTTAGCCGGACTACAAGTGGATGTGATTCAGACAACATCAGAGGGTAATGCAAAAGAGATTGTGGAGACACTGAAAGGTACAGAAGCTATTATAGTCGCTGGAGGCGATGGTACACTATCGGAAACTGTTACAGGTATTTTAAACATATTTTTAAAATGTAACTTTTTTTACAACAGCATGCTTTGTAAGATTGCTCTTATATTACAAACATATGCTCAGCTTCGCAAATAAAATATCGTCTTTTGTAGAATAAAAAGTGGTGGCTTCTGTTTTTACATTACCTCAAAATTTTTCACCCATATATCGCATGTAGCATTACTATTGGCCATAAAGTAGGATAAAGTGAAAGGCGCTTGGCAGAGCAGCCAAAACTAATATGGAGCTGCCAATAGTTCGCATCAAATGAGCACATATCTCTTATATTCTCATTTATTCAAAAGTTTCACATACATTACTTTATAAATCAACACGAATATTTTTTGAATTTTTTTTATGTAGAAAGACCACGGAACATATTCATATTTTTGTGTTAGTATAACTGTATGCATATATTATTAGAAACAATGTAGCTTTGTTGTAACTATATTCTTAATGCTGACGTTATAAAAGCTTTTTAGCGATAAGAGTGCCTACAGTTACTTTGTTTAAAATATTTCTGAATTTCTTGTATTATCTGTGGGATACAATAAAGCATACTCTTGTCTCTCGCACTCACAGAGTATAATATATTGAATTGACACAGAATATCTGTTTCATTCAATTAAAAGTTTCCGATGTTAGTATAACTTTGTTAATAACTAAAAAAGCTTTGTTTTTCTTGAAACTGGTGTAGGACTGACATTAATGAAACTTATTCAAGTCACAATGGAATCTACATCAACAGCATAGATTCAATCTTCATAATAAGCGACAAACTGAGAACTTTACTGAAAAGAATCTCCTTTCAGATGGTTATTATTATTATTATTATTATTACAAAATCTGTTCTTGGAAAAAGCTGTGCCATCACAAAATTCTCGTTATAAAAATCTTGGATATATATTATGTTATTGTTTAATTATTATTTGATGAATGGATACATGGCAAGGAAAGTGTGCAAATCCCGAAATTAGTTATATAGCATTTTTTGTTTAGAAATTTTTATGACAGCAAAAATTTCTCAAGTATCATCAGGTTTAGGTAGATAAAAAGTAAATTCTTTTTTCGAAATGCGGGTAGTTTTAGATCTGCGTATCTAAAATGAGGGTAACACAATTTTTCCTATTCGACAGGGCTGCTACGCCGTAACGACGAAGCAAACAGATTCCCATTAGGAGTTTTACCACTCGGTCGTACAAATACCCTAGGCAACACCCTCTTCCAAGGTGGAGAAGGTGTAGACAAAGTCAAACAGCTCATAGAGGCTTGTATGGCAATCATAGAAAATAATACAACTTGGAGGAATGTAATGAAAATAGAGCCTGTTTCCAAAGAAGACGAGGCACCGAGTAAACCTATTTACGCCCTAACATCTATAGAATGGGGGGCATTTAGGGATACTTTAGCGAAAAAGGACAAATACTGGATATATGGACCATTCCGTGAATATGCTTCATATATTTGGAATGGATACAAAGAAAGTTTAAGCTGGAATTGCAGTGGGACATTGAAATACACCCCGCCATGCTCCGGATGCAGTAATTGCCTGAAGAAGAAGCCGGAGATAAAGAGGAAGTGGGCCTTCTTCATGCCTAGCACTCAAGCTGCCCCACAAATGGACCTAACGAGTATTGTCAACCCAAAATGCTCGGTTTCTGATGAACTTTGCTTCAAGACCTGTGACTTTAGGATCTATCCGAGAGTTAATGATGGTCTCCCAATGTTGACTGTTGGTTTGGGGAAGAATAAATACAGTTACATGGAGTTTGTCTCTGAAGGTTGGAGAAGAGTGAAGAAAGATGATGAACTGCCCCAGCTTATTTCAGCCCGGACTGTAGAGTTAGAGCCCGTTGATAGCAAACCTGAGTTAGTCCTTTCAATAGATCAAGAGGAGTTTGAAGTTAAACCAGTGAAAGTTACGCTTCTACCTAATATGGTTAAGTTTTTTTGTAAATGTGAAGTAAAATCTTGTTAAATTATGTGTTTTTTATTATGTTAATATTAATCCTAATTACGGATACAAAATACAGTTTTTTAAATAAGCTAAATAGTCAAATTAAAAAATTCGTTATTAACAGTACTTTTATATTGTCAAATATAATATTAAAGAAAGATTTATACCCAATTTTAACACTATTCTCTAAAGTAATACAGTTAGGCAATCCCTATAGAAACAATCCCATTAACTGGCCCCTAAATGAACTTAAGTAAGCCGCAGAGCTGAGCCTGTTCGATAGACCACTCATATGGGGCCCCCACTGTAATTTATTATCTAACGTAATGCCTAAGAAAAAGGTATTGTCTACAAGGTCTAGTTCCTCATTATTAAGTTTAACAATGGTTTGCATTTGTTTAACATTAGGCAGACTAAACTTAACACATTTTGTTTTATTTGCGTTGAGCAATAAATTATTAGCTTCAAACCATTGTACCACTTTATTGAGAGAGTTGTTTACGTCGTCATAATTTGTTTGTCGCCTATTAATCTTAAACAATAGCGAAGTATCATCAGCAAACAAAACAATTGTTACGCGCAGTTTTAGCAGCGGAGTGCAATAGCTATTATATTATATTGACGGATAAGTGGGCAGACGGTATGCAGAGCGCCAAAGAGGATTTATGCTTAGTTCAATGGTCGGCGCGTTGGTACTGGCAACTGGCAAGCAAGGCTGGAATTATGTTTCGTATTGAAAATTAGAAGAAAGTGATTTATGTTTGAATTACGACTTCGTATGGGAGATTGAATGGCTGTACAACTGTTACTAAATAAGGAAAATCTGATAAAGAAGGAATAAATAATTGTATCGAGACGAGTATGGCTTTGCTTTTACATAATCTCATGATCACCCTTAACAAAGTAAGGAAGGTCATTAATATAAATGAGGAACAGTAATGGTCCCAATATCGAACCCTGTGGGGCCCCGAGTTTTGTCACAGAACAGGTTAGTTTTAACACTTCTGAAGCTTCAACTTCAATTGAGCGTTACGGCTTAGTCACATGCAATACCCACATAATGTGCACAACATAAACAAGTTAACACATCAAAAATGTAATAAAACAAATTGCTTTATAAAAATCAATGTAATATAAAAGTTCACAACATATTTTGTCTTGCGTACTCCCATACAAAGATGGCGGCGGTCACGTGCACGTTCAATGACCTGATGACACCCTGTTGCGGTATCTCCACACAGTGATCCATCAAAGGTAAAAGATCACAGGGCACCCCTTCCTTTTCCGCCCTAATATACAAATTAGTTCAAATATAACCGATATCCTACATTTTATTTTCTAATTTGTCTAAATCTATAGTGTTGAGAAGCTTTGAATGTGCCCTGATACCAGCAACGATGTGTCGCCGAGTTAAACATTTGCATTTCGCTACGATTGCTGTACAAATTAGCGCGCTTTCATCTTAGACTGTACCATCACTTACCAACAGATGAGATCGCAGTGACACTAATGACTAACTTGTCTATCTGTTAAGGTTAGCTCATTATTAACTTTTTACCGTAAGCAAACTGTAGCGACACATAGTACACACTTTTGAAACTGGATACTTCGGCGTAAACAGGCTTTTAAAATAAAATGTGAATTTTGGAATGGGAAAGGTCAGTCTTGACTAAGAGTTGAGCGATACATCATTCTTTGTGATTAGATGGTGATTTTTCTAGTCGCGCTTCAACCAGCTAAACAACTATCTTTATCTCTCATGTGATGCAGACGGAACTACGCAGTACCTACATAAAAAGAGAAGAAAGACAGTAAAGGTAATGAAATTGCCTTTTCTCTCACATATGTGATGCAGACCTAAAAATGCAAAAAAGATAGTAATGGTAATCAAATTTATTCTCTATCGAACCCTTTCACTTCCACGATGCATACGAATCTCACAATAAAAAGACAGTAATGGTAATAAAATTTGCACTCTCTCTCGTGATGTAAACGAAACTACGCAGTGTATACATAAAAGTTAAAAAAACAGTAACGGTAATCAAACTTGCACACTCTCTCTCGTGATGTAGATGCAATTACGCAGTGTATACGGAAAAGGTAAAAAGACAGTAACGGTAATCAAACTTGCACACTCTCTCTAGTGATGTAGATGCAATTACGCAGTGTATACGGAAAAGGTAAAAAGACAGTAACGGTAATCAAACTTGCTCTCTCTCTCTCTCTCTCTCTCGCGATGTAAACGCAACTACGCAGTGTATACAGAAAAGTTAAAAAGACAGTAACAGTAATCAAACTTGGTCTCTCTCTCTCTCTCTCTCTCGTGATGTAGACGAACTATGCAGTGTATACATAAAAGGTAAAAGACAGTAACGGTTATCAAACTTTAGTAAAGTAACAAAAAAAAGCAAAAACACACTCTCTTTATAGAACTTACCCAAGTAAAAGTAGAGTATTCTTAGGAAATTTGAAGTTCTGGAGCTTGGTGCTGGTGGAGGTCTGTTCCGCTGCGACGATGGAGTAACCCTCAATCTTCTTCATCATCAGATAGTCTTTAAGCGGTTGGCCCGGGCGCACTTCCTCTACGTTTACCCACCGTTCCGCTGATACGCTACGAAAAAAATCATAATTTTTTTTAGGGCTTAATAAGCTCTATTGAATCATTACGTCTTTTCGAAGGTAATGAATCTATCATTTTTCAGTAAAATCGTTTATACCGAGAAAATAGCATCAAGAAACTTAACAGGCCACTCTTATATCAATATTGTTGACAATTAACATAATTAGTAGTATATTTGTTTCTGGGCTATATGCTCTAAACAAATATATATTTTATATTGATATGACTGAACCACATAACTGTTCGTAATCGTAGCTCAGTGCGCGACAGGTCTAGTCAATTGTCATGACAAATGACATTACTAGTCGAATGTCCGAATCCCGGTAATTCGTCTACTGCAATATCGTTCACAGATACATAACGTCATGACTGTTATGTATCTGTGAACTTTGTAGTTAGTCTATAATAGAGCCTATTCCTGTCAAACTTTACGCTTCGCCGCGGGGGGGGGGGGGG
>JACTOM010000904.1:2265549-2276027 GCA_015832385.1 Elymnias hypermnestra | reverse complement strand
TCATCAAATGTTTACTCTACGCTGATGATCAAGTAATACTTGCGTCATCCGCTAACGAGCTTCAGGAGATGCTAAATATTATGAATGAAGCTTTGAAAGGGAAAGGAATGAAAGTGAATGTAAACAAAACGAAAGTTATGCTTTTTGAACGAGATGAATCTATGATGAATGGCAATATTTTGATAGATGGGGAACAAGTGGAAGAGGTGAAAGAATTTGTATACTTGGGATCTAAATTTACAAAAGATGGAACATGTGAAAGTGATATTGAAAGGAGAGTGAATGCAGGGAATATGGTAAATGGTGCCCTGCGCGCCTTTATGAATAGCCAGATGGTGTCTCAAAGGGTTTAGACTGGCTGTCCATTGGCTGGCTTGGGTATGGCAGAAGAATCACAAAAGTAAAATAAATCCGGTAGAGATGAGAGCGTTGAGAATGTATGTGTGGAATAAAACTGAGTGACAGAGTAAGAAATGGTGTGATAAGAGAATGTTGTGGTATAAAAAAAGATGTAGTGACTAAAATTGAGAAAGGTATGCTTAGACTGTTTGGGCATGTAGAACGAATGAATGAAAGTAGGCTGACAAAAAGGAATTATGAGTCAAAAGTGAATGCGAAAGTTGGAAGAGGAAGACCAAGGCGAACGTTCCTAGATCAAATCCAGGACATTTTAATTAAGGGCCAACTCAAGAGTGCTCTGAACCGACGAACTTGTATGAAAGGTTTAATGAGAATGAAAGAAGCGAAGGAGATATGCAAGGATCGTGGCAAGTGGAAGGATATTGTCTCTGCCTACCCCTATGGGAATGAGGCGTGATGCTATGTATGTATGTATTAAATGGTATACAAGTACAAAACAGCATTGTAGACATCCTTGGCGTGGTAGGGTACCCGTCATATCATCATTGCTAAACCCTCCTGGCGTTCAAAGGCATGAAGTATGATTAAAAACATAGTTCATAATAATTTCCGAGTTTGTTATTTCCACTCTCTTTCTATTTTGTATGTATGTATAAAGTATCACAGCAAGACAACCATATGCTTCTTCACAAATAAATTCAATATTATTACATTCTATTTCTTCTACTGTAGTCTACTTTATGATATTCTTTTCTATCTTCATACCATTCCCTTCTCTTCCTTTACATTTCCATCTATTCTATTCCATTCAATTCTATTCTACGTTACTCTACTCTATTATTGTATTCTATTTAAAGCCCTAGGAAGCAGACCTTACTTTACGAGTATTAACACCGAGAACGACTTGTATTACAAATGACAGTAACATTACACTTATATAAGGTAAACATCAAATTTAAAAAATAAATTACATAGATGGTTAAAAACAGTAGTAATTTACCTCAACCCCTGGAACTGCTTGTCCTGTAAATGCCTGAGACTATCCACTACGTAGGTCTTCACCCCAAACACCTCGCTGGTCCTCGCCATACCCCCCAGATTAGGCAACTTGTTTATAAGAGATGCAACAACTATAAGTTCACTCTTAATACCCTAAAAACAGTATTATTTTTAGCGCTTTATTGATATCATCTGCTGGTAAATGATGTTACAAACTAAGACTAGAACGGAAATAAGTATCACGATATTAGAATATTAGAGTTGGGAAAGGCTAGGAAACTTTAATCCTTCTGAATCTTTAGCTTTTCTGCAAATCTCTATTGGATGCATCACTTAATACCATGTGAACTATATGTATGTTTGTTTCTATAAAAAAACTGAGTTTATAGCATTAATTTTAACGTTACTCACTTTTTTCTCCATATCAAAGACGTTAACATCGCTCATATTCTTCCAAGGTACGTATTTCTTCTGTATTGTCCCGTAGTCTTCTGTATCGTCATTTTCTTTATTTCCCACTATTTCATTATCTTTAATATTTAACACATCAACTGTCTCTCGTCGAATTTTCTTCCATTCATCATGAAATCTATCTTTTTCACCATCTACACTTATAGATGTATCTATTTCTTTAAGGATATTTTTTAGGAAGCCATCTTCTATAACATCTTTGTTCAAAGAATCAACGAGTCTTGGTAGTACCCAATATAATTGACATGGCGTAAAATCTTTTACAACGTCGAAGTCATGTACGAAATAATCATTAGCAAGTCTTAAGTAACTTTTATCTTCAGCTTTAGCTACTTCTTTTAAAGTATCGTTTATTACTTTTATCATGTACGAGTGTTTTGAGTTGATTAATTCATGGGACTGGATACCTGCCTCGTATAACTTGGAAGACAGGTACTGCGCTTGTAATCGTATGCTAAAAACTGGTCCCATTGTGTGTGATAATAGAAATTCTAATAAAAACTCGAATTCTTGTGGAACACAAGTGGCAACATTTATTTTGTGGATTACAATCCAATACATTATGATGAATTGAGAAGGTAATGGTACGTTATTAGACCTTAACTGATTCAGGAGTTCCTCGTTTACATAACTTTCCTAAAAGTTATAAAGAAGTTAAGCAAATTATTAATTGTCTCGCCATGGGACATAGGCCTCCTCTCCCATAAAAGAAGGTTTTAAAATGTGGGTTTGTAGGTGACATAAAAGGGTAAAGTGACAGCTCGTTAGGTAATCTACATGCACCCTAGAATATCTCCCAGGATATGCAGGTATTTCTCCAACAAACTTTTCTCACGTCATTATTTTTATTCCGAGAAACGATGGCCATTCTTACGCTATAGTAAGAGCGCTGCCTTCGCTAGCAGAGGTCCTGTGTTCGATTTCCGGCAAGACTAATTCTGATTTGTATAAGACTAACAGCAAAGACGTGCTTTCAAACAAACTCACAATACTGTGCTAGCGAGGTGTTCAAATGTAGAAGTGTGTACAAGTGTTTATATGAATTAATGTCTGTGCGCGCGTGTGTGTGTGTGTGTGTCTCTGAGTGAGTTAACATGTGCGTGTGTGAGTATAGATTAATTTTTACATGCAAAGTAGAACTACTAACCTTTAAATAGAAGTACAATGCGATATACCATTCAAGGCATACTCTTTCAAAGGTCTGGTGCGGTATTCTGCCAAGAAACTCCAAGCACCACAAAGCGGTACTTTTTAAATTAATTTTCCTAGATTTTAACAAGATAAATAGCAAACTTTGCAGGCAACACTGCAAAGTTCTTTGCAATAAAGAATTGCTGTGATATCGCTGCTTATTTTTGAATAATGTGTCTATTTTTTTAATCATAAATTGTTGTAGAGTATCCAGCACTGAGGGGTCCCTTATTTTACAAAGTGCACTAAGAGTCAAAAATTGTATGTGTGAATTAAAATAGATTGTCCTGAAAAAGAAAAAATATAAAAAAAGTGAATAGTCTTATGAAACCACAATATAAGTGAAACTGTTTTAAGTTTGCACGAATAAATGCTATATAGTCAGCAAATGCGAGCCATGGCTTTGGCTGCTCTGCCGAGTTTACCCCAACTCCGCGGCTGTAATACGACATGCGACAGACGGTCGAATAAAATTGCGGCGATGGTAATTTTTATACAGATATACTATAGGAAGAGTTTGAACAAATAGTAGGAATGGAATAATTATTTTAATAACATGCATTTAGATTAATATAAATAAAAATTTTAACAAAAAACGCTCTAAATAGCAAAAAATGTAATTTTTTTTATATGAAAGGTGGTGTTTGTCGTAGGGTCCCAATTT
Source organism: Elymnias hypermnestra (assembly GCA_015832385.1). NCBI lineage: Eukaryota > Metazoa > Arthropoda > Insecta > Lepidoptera > Nymphalidae > Elymnias > Elymnias hypermnestra. Next base: position 2,272,342 of record JACTOM010000904.1, on the reverse strand, counting down.
TTTAAATCCAGTTCTGATGATGGCATCCATGAGAAAACAGGGTAAGTCTTAAATTTGCATTAAGCATGTGCTCGACAAATGGACGAATAACTCAAGATCACTCCAACCGATTTCGATGATTCTTTTTTTATTGGAAAGGATATACTTCAAGGATTGTTTGATGATAGTTTGGTTAGGTTTTGATCATGGGATCCGTGACAAAGTAACGGAACTCTTCAATTCTTAAGAGCTAATTAACTATGCTCGGTAGAATCTTTTATAAGATCTCCGGATATTTGAGTCACCCACCATAACTTCGGTATGATCAAGTGATTGTCGTACTCCTCAACGGTTTACAGTAAGGGTGCAATTTTTGGCAGAATCTATAACTGTCTGTAATCAAATAGCAATGAGCTTACGTTTTTTTCTGTAATGCAATATTCATTAGGTGTGTAATGTATAAAGCCCGGGGTAAGGGGGGGGGGGGGGACTTTTGCGTATAAGTGTTGTGCTTTTGATAGTGGTGATAGCGGGGTGGCAAAATAACTAACCTGTAAAGTACGAGTATTTAGTCGCAGGTTCGATCCTGGATGAGACGATATAATTTAAAAATTAACTTTATAAAGTTGTTTCATTTAAACGGTGCTGTGTCATATGAGCAACACGTTTTTTAGGTGTACAAATATTGAGATAAATTTGTAACTTTACTTCAGATTCACTAAAAATAAAAAATAACTCACTGTGTATCCACTCCATATGTAGGCTCTTGGATTATCTCATACAAAACATTTTCAACAATTCTGCAATAAAGGTTCTATTTTACTATATTTGCTTCGAATACTTTATTTACAAAGTCGAATGCGAAAATAAATTGGTACTGTTCACTCTTAAATATAAAGAAATATTTAAGCGTGTTTTTATATTTATAATATCTTCAGGGCCGAATTTAGAAGCGGGCCCTGGGCCTCTAAAAGAAGGGCCCTATCTTGTTCAGGCTGCAATAGAGACTTCAAAACTATCCAAAAAATGAAAATATGCACTGTTGAAAATTGTTTACCGTCATCATTATTAGAAGAATTTCTTGCCATTGCATTTTTAAAAAAAAATAGCAATTATATGCATTCCGAAATACCAAGGGAGAGAATATTAATTTACGCGATTGCAAAGAATTATCTTTAGCAAATCTTTTTCTATCCGCGTCTATCTACAATAAATTTATTCTGAGAAATTTACTAGTTTTCTTAGACTTTTCTTAACTCATCGACCGCCTTGTCACTCATGGGCGACTGACACTTAAAAATCCAAATAATTTCCAGCAAAATGCATACAACTTATAAACAAAGACACTTTTTATGTAGGTTTTATTAAAAAAGTCGTTGGCGGTTCATACATACATACATCACGCCTCATTCCCATAGGGGGTAGGCAGAGACAACATTCTTCCACTTGCCACGACCCTTGCATATCTCCTTCGCTTCTTTCATTCTCATTAAGCCTTTCATACAAGTTCGTCGGTTTAGAGTACTCTTGACCTGGCCCTTATTTAAAATGTCCTGGATTTGATCCAGGAACGTTCGCCTTGGTCTTTNTTTGTCTTCTTACAGTAAGGGTATGCTAATAGGGTAATGAAGTCGACTATATCTAACTTATATCCTAGTTGTAGAGTACAATTACTTCTAAATGCTTCGTTCCGCACACACTCCATCAAGACATGATATATATCTTCAATTACCCCACAAATGGAGCAATTGGGAGTATCAGACTTCCTGATTAACTTCGCAAAAGTATTTGAGGAAATGTGTCCAGAACGAAGCCTTAGCGCTAATATAAGATCTATTCGATTTAATTTCCATTTCTCGAACCAACAAAATTTCCACGGTCTTGGTCTTCCCCTTCCAACTTTGACTCATAAATCCTTTTCGTCAGTATCCTTTCATTCTTTCTCTCTACGTGCCCAAACCATCTAGGCATACCTTTCTCAATTTTAGTCACTACATCTTCTTTTATACCACATCGTTCTCTTATCATACTATTTCTTACTCTGTCAGTCAGTTTTAATCCACTCATACTTCTCAACGCTCTCATCTCAACCGCATTTATTTTCCTTTTATGCTTCTTTTGCCATACCTAACTTTAACTACCATCCATAAGTGTTGGCACCAACAATCCTGCATGCACAGTCAGTCTGGCCCTTTGAGACACCATCTGGCTATTCATAAAGGCGTGCAGAGCACCATTTACCATATTCCCTGCATTCACTCTCCTTTCAATATCACTTTCACATGTTCCATCTTTTGTAAAGCATAGATTCATTTCTTTCAAAAAGCATAACTTTTGTTTTGTTTACATTCACTTTCATTCCTTTTGTTGGCATTCAATGTGTTAATTACATTTATGTATCCGTTAAATGTTAAAAAAATCTATGACTTAAAAAATAAATTGCTTAATATCGCGACTAATTAAATGGTAATTTTATTTCAAAGAATTTTGCGGCTAAGGGGGGCCTAACTCGCTTTTTATGTCCTCTAAATCCGGCCCTGAAATCTGAATATGTAATCTAATAAAATACTTCATGTAGTGCTGACATTATATCACAATATAAATGTACCAACAGTACATTTAGGCATAAAACATTAAAATAATATAGTGAAATACCTGTGATCTTTCTTCGTTATAACTGGAAATAGTAGAATTTCACTCAACACATAAACCACATGACTATACTTAGAGATAACTATTTTATTTAACTGATTCACTAAGAAATATAAAGGCATAGTTTTACCAGCAGCAAACTCTATAACCTTACTGCAATATAACAGTATGATGTTATTCAACGATGGCTTTTTTAATAAATTATCTTGAGTGATCATCATAATAAACTCTTTCATGCAAACAGGATATTGACTATTAGATTTTATTTCTTCAATTTCATTCCACATTCTGTTAAGGAATTTCACTTCATCAAATTTCACATCTTCCTTATCAGAAATTGCAGGAATAACTTTATTCATTATCATCAATATCCACTTCAAACAACCATAACCACCACTCTCAATAACAATTTCGATGAAATCTAGAATTTTATTTAAATCTAACATACAAGTGCTTAGCAAAATGTTTATAATCTCACAGGACTTCTCGTAAAAAGCATTCCTTAATCTCCCACTATTTTCTTTGTTGCAACACAAAGTAAATTTTGTCCTTAAAAGAACGTCTAAAATTTGAAAATCAAAAGTTTCTCTGCTTTTTAACACATTGCATAATATATTAACACACAAAACTTTCTTTTCCATATATGTATTATCATCTTGTAATAGAAGAAGTGATGATTTGTATAATTGCAGTAGTGTTTCTCTCTCATTGAAATCAATCATTTTATTCATAAGAAAATCTAAGTTTTCATATAAAATTATTATCTTTTCTATATCAAATATTTCATCAGTGGCTAACATATTCAAATTATACTCTAGTAGTACTTTAAAATTTCTCATCAAATTATGGTTTATATTCTCATAAATACCACCAGTTTTTGCTACTGTTTTTTTATACAAATATGCTACAAAAATGATGTCTTGTAAACATTCTAGTTTATTAGAATATTGTCTACTATTTACATCTATGATTCTATGTATAAGACCATCGATTACTTCTAAAAAAGGTATTTCATTATGTCCTTCAAAGTACAATAAAGCAAAATCAACATTAACATGTGACTTCAATATTGTATCTATAAATTCCTTTATATCCATCTCAAGTATAATTATATCATCTCTTATAAAACTATCAAGTGAATTATCTGTTATTACATTTGAATCATTATGTTTTAAATAGGTGTATATTGGGATATATTTACTCCAATGAACTTCTCTACAGCATTTACCAATTAGCTGCGATACATTCACATATATAGACTTTCTTATAACAACATTATTGCAGGGTATTTTGCATATAACATTGATAAGTTTGATTAAAATTTCTTGATCATCAAAAGATAAGACCCCATTAAATTCCCTTAAAGTTTTTGTCACATGGTATAATGGTACTGGTGACCATTTTACCATAGATACTGCTTTAACAAATATAATCAATGTGACATTATCTTGTAAGATACCCAACAGCTTTTCCAATAGTTTTCTATATATGTTTGTATTGTCATATAAGACTAAATCATTAAGCGCTTCCAAAATTGCTACAGCTTCCGACTCCTTATGTATACCATTATTGAGGTTGTAATGCAAACATTTTAATCTTACTTGTGCATTATTGTGTCTAAGACCAATATTAAATGCACAATTCAACCAACATTGCCCAATATCAGAAATTGATTCAAATAGTTTTAATGATGGCAGTACAATATTACTCTGCTTCTCTTCTAAGCTATCTAAAAGTATGAAAAAATTATCCCACATCTTTTTTAAACCAGTTTTCTGTTTATCATCCCAAAAGAAAATACTTTCTGATGATATTTCTACATTTCTTTTGGTTTTAATTAAATAGTCAATTGCTCTTTTAACTAAATATATAGATTGCTTCCTTGTAAATGGGTCTTCTGAATTGAGTCCAAGTAATATGAAATCCCAAAACTCATGTTGAGCTATTATATCAGATTCAATTTGAGCTATTTCTGATTCTAGTACTGGTATGTAGTAATTTGACAGACAGCATATGACTTTTAATGCAATCTGTACCATCTTATTGTTTAATTCCTTCAGGAAATTCCATATCCTGTCTAGGATATTATATCCCATTACAGTTTTAAAAAACAAAGGCACAGTACTTGTTAAGAAATGGATAATAACATTGTCATCATTACAATAAAGTATACATTCCAAGTGTATATGAAGAAAAGGTAAAGACAATCTTGAATTAGTCTTGGCAACAGCATTCAATATACTTTCACATATTTTTAGGCTAATGTATGTTGCTTTAAGTTTCTCTTGATCACAATTTTCTATATTTGCACATGTAGGGAGATACATTTGTGAGAGAATTTGCTGTATTAAATGTTCCGATTTGAAAGTAACACTACTTGGATTCAGTGTGAGTACTGTGCTAATAATTTTACATACAATATCAACATTTTCACTGTTAACATGTGTTAATAATTTACCAACAAAGTTGTACTCTGCCTCATTCTCACATTCGGTATTCTCACAAATATTTATCAATTGTTTGTATTGAAACAAATGTAAAAAATTCTTTAGATGTTGCAAAGTAAACGTATTTCTTTCCATTAAATCTTTAGCTCTTAAATCTATCAATTCTTCATCTAAATCAAGTAAGTCCATGAAGGAAAGTATCTCGTTCTCGGAATGCATTTCGATTTTATCAAGAATATAAAATCTGATTGTAATTATCTTGATTTCAAATTACAAACAAGAACTATATTTAAGATAGAAACTTCTTGCTATTGATTAAAATTATGTATTATTTCCAAAACAATCCTTCCTGTCCATTAACCATATTTTAGGTTTTAAAGTACAGTACATATATTGTACAATAATGTTTATTAATTAAATAGTTTTATTTTCAATAAACGTAAATGATTAAATATGTGACATTCAATAATTTTATATTATAAAATATTCTATACATTAAAAACCAATTTTAGGTTATGTTTACTTTTGGTTTGCGTGTGATTTAAAAATGTCAAAGTCAGCTGTCAAATGTAAACAAGTTTACGTGAAGGAAAACCTTGGACAGGGAGGCAAGATGGAAGAGTAAAAATGGCGAACGCGCCAAAAATAAAATAAAATATAACTCATTAACATGAAGATACAGCGTAGTGGTTAAGACACTAATAAACGTTTGTAAGACTTTAAAATAATGTTAGAGCTTTAATTGAAGTGCTCCAAGGACAATGGAAAATGACTTCAACGTTAACACAGAAAACACGTCGTTGGCGGAATAATAGGGCCTGATTGGCACCAATAAAAGCCATAAATTAAAGAAGAAGAAGAAGAAGAACCTTGGACAGTATAGTTATAAAATAATGTAATCATACATTGATCCAATACCCCCAATAAAACATTATAATCTCCATTTAATATTTTATGCGACATAATTTTGGGCATAGATTGTTAACTAACTCAATTTACGTTTAACTATAATATTTATAGATTTTGATCATTATTTATATCTTTGGTTTTTATTTATTTTTATCTCTTGTTTGCGAATGGTAAGAGTATTTGGTCAGTAAGCAGGGTTCTGGGTTTGATCTTGGATGGACACATTTAGGAAAATATATCGAATGATTTATTCGAGTTTGGAATGGTTGGAGGTTTCGGCAATGGCGAATTATACCTTATCTGTAAAGACGTGCCGTGTCGAATTATTTACACGTTAATGTTAAATAACACAGATAATTACTACAAAAATAATTTTATATATGGCAGAAGTAAGAAGAATTATTTCAAGGATAAGCTACTTAAGTGAAATGAAAATATTTATATATCCTTATTGTATTAAAACTAGTAAGTAAAAGTAAACAATGTCTTACTAATTTGACATACATACATACATAGCATCTCGCCTCATTCCCATAGGGGTAGGCAGAGACAAAATCCTTCCACTTGCCACGATACTGGCATATCTCCTTCGTTTCTTTCATTCTCATTAAACCTTTCATACAAGTTCGTCGGTTTAGAGTACTCTTGACCTGGCCGTTATTTAAAATGTCCTGGATTTGGTCCAGGAACGTTCGCCTCGGTCTTCCCCTTCCAACTTTCGCATTCACTCTTGACTCATAAATCCTTTTTGTCAGTCTCCTTTCATTCATTCTCTCTACATGCCCAAACCATCTAAGCATACCTTT
>JACTOM010000904.1:2222066-2264871 GCA_015832385.1 Elymnias hypermnestra | reverse complement strand
AATCGGACAGGTGCTTAATCTTGACGCCCATGGGTCCGCGACTGGGAGCCGCGGCCGGGGTGCGTCAGATAGCGGGGGCCTCGTCTTCGCCGGCGAAGACGCTGTGTGTGTGTGTTAGTGTACGGGGCATTGTCAATAGTCATCTGGTCGTCTGGGTCGTCAAGGACGTGTTTGGGCCGCCTCTTCCTAGGCGGGATGTTTAGCCTAATCCCATAAGAGGCGGCATTCCTGATGAGAGGGTTGGGGTGACTGACGGCTCTCTTGAAATAATCTACGGAGAGCGTTTTGAAATGATTGTTGACCGTTGCGAGGTCGAGATCTCTGTGGAGATCGACGTTGCGCATGAACCAGCGGGCGTCCGTGGCTATGCGCATGAATTTGTTCTGCAGCGTCTGGAGTCGAACCAGCCGGCGTGCAGGAACGTGAGCGAACACTACGCTCGCATAGGAGAATATGGGGCGGATGCAAGTTTTGTAGAGTGTCACCTTGTGGCGCAGTGACAATTTACTCTTCTTGCAGATCATGGGATAGAGGCGACTTAGCACAAACGCTGCCCTGCCACGGACGGTGCGGATGTGTTCGGTGAATTGCATGCACGCATCTAGGGTGACTCCTAGGTATTTGGCCTTCGGTTGCCAAGGAATCGGAGAATTATAAAGTTTGAATTATATCCATATCGACGCGTTTTAAAGATAAGCACAGGTAGTTAAACTGAAGAAACGGCAGTATGGTGTGAAATTTTTGCCTTTCCGATTACAAGAATAAAAACAAAATTTAATACATTTCAATAAGACTTATGAAATAGCTACTTTGTAATCTGTGGCAAAACAGAAAAATAAGTTTGCACGGTCGACAACTTCAACAAATTAAAAATAAGATTGAAAAATTTCTTCTCCATTGTCAAAATATTATTTTAAAAACGATTTAATTTACGAGCCAATATCCAATTTGTGAGAATACAATACAGTACTGTAAATTAGTGCATCTGTCCCGTAAGTGCTTCTATAAGTAAGTTGAAATGGATGATAACTCTTGCAGCGATGACGAAATTAAGGAATCGCCTTTGAGTCCTGTATTGAGTAGTAAGAAGTTAAAATTAAACGATGGCAGTTCGCAGGACAGTATCAACGAGAACGGTTAGTATCGATTTATTACTGTTTTATTCTATATCTCATTAGTTCCTATATATAAGAGCCAATGTGCAAAATATCGTATGTAGTTTCGTAAAAGTATTCATTTATTTATTAAGAAAAATAAGACAAATGTCCTATATTGCTGTGAGACAGAGGCATTGTGATACGCTCTTTTAACAATTACAATAAGGATTGACAGCCTTGCTGGCGCAGTGGTGTGAGTACTCGCTCTGCTAGAAAAGGCCTCAGGTTCTATTCCTTGTAGGGCGAATTTAGGAAATTGCATTATCTAATTAGCCTGAGTCTGACTGGGAGGCTTGAGCAGTGGCTAAGTACCACCCTACCATCAAAATGTGTTGCCAAGTAAAAAAAATTGTGTTCCGGTTTGATGCTGTGTAGTAATCATTATGGTTACTATTAATATTAGGTAAATTGCCTCTTAGCAGATTAGTGCACTTCCACCTTAAATTCTATCATCAGTTTCCATCAGGCATGATCACAGTGAAGTGCTATCTGTCAGCAATTAAAAAAAAAATGCTTTTTTTCCATAATCAATAAGCTATTGGTTTATGGACTATCATCAGGAATTTCATGGAAATCAGCAAGGCACCATTACTCTAAGATTTCTGAGGACATCTGTTCTCTTCATTCTTTTAAAGGGGTTGTGCTGTTAGAGTCAAATTTATATTGTACAAATTTTTTTATTATAATACACTTTTACATCACTTTTGAATTGTCAGATATCTTTTTTTCTACACATTATGAGTGATGATGATATTAAAGAAGGATATATAATCTAAAGTTTGGAGAGTACATACTGTAGGCTTCATAATGTAATCTGTGAAGAGCCCACAACAAATTCAGTTGGGTGTCATTTTTTTCTCATCATCATTACAATATATATAGATACAATGCAATATTATTAAATTATTCTATTGAGATCAATTATAATCAAAATTATAATTAATTGTATATTAACTTCCTTTTAATAAATTATTTAAATTTATAATTTCTTATGTGACACTTTTGTAACATTTTCTGGGCATTTGTTATGGAAACATATATAGCTACCATTAAATGAGTTGTAAATTTTATGCAGCCAGCTAGAATTTATGACAATTTTATTTAAGTATAAGTTAGATGGAGTGCTTTGTAATAGAGTCAATATTTTTATTTACATACAAGTTTTATATAATGTATATGCAGTGAACAATCATTATTTTGAGTGCTCTAAATTTCTCTCTTAGTCACTGTCATGGACCCATATTGTAAACAGCATGGACAGCCCTTTTCTGCAGTACAAATATTACATATATATCTGCAATCTATACCCTAAAGTAGAATACCATATCACATAATGCTGTGAAAATAGCTGAAATATACCAGTCTGGCAGTTCCAACATCTGTAAAGAGACAGTGATTCCTCTTTTATTGTTTAAGTGAATCTTTTAAGAGATGTTAATAGATGAACTTGTTAATTGCCATCTCTAGAACAACCTTCCTTTAAGGAAATGCTTATTTTATGTAGCTCACTAAAATTTATAATAAACTTATTTTTATTCTTCATGTTATATATGGTGCAATATTTATTTTATAAGCTCTTTTTCATCAGCTTCTGGAACCAAAGAATACAAAGAGGAAAACATTGATAGTGGTGTGTCAGCAGATAAATCCGAAAGCACCAATAGCGACGACCGCCCTTCAGAGGATCCCATAAACGAAGTCATTGCCGCAGCTCCTTCAAGCAGCAATGTTCATGCAATCCTGTTAAATATCAGACATCCGAGAATAACCAGGATTTTTAGGAAGCGTAGGACTCCCAATAGAGATTCTGATAGTGACTCCTCGAGAGATTCTGATGATCTGTCCACAGAGGAAGCCCCCAATGGAACAGATGACAACTCAACAGACACTTTTTCTGCTACAGATTTGTCTAATAACTCACAGAGTGGGTATGTATGTCTCATTTCACATACATTTATATTTGTGGAATGTGGTGCTACTAAAACATAGTGAGTGTTTAGAAGTATGAGTGGATTGAAACTGAGTGTCAAAGTAGGCAATAATTTGATAAAAGGATATTGTGGTGTAAAAGAAGATGTAGTGACTAAAATTGAGAAAGGTATAAATGGTTTGGGCATGTAGAGAGAGAATGAGTGAAAGGAGACTGACAAAAAAGATTTATGAGTAAAGAGTTAATGGGAAAATTGGAAGGGGAAGACCAAGACGAACTTTCCTGCACCAAATCCAGGACATTTTAAATAAGGGCCAGGTCAAAAGTACTCTAAACCGACAAACTTGTATGAAAGGTTTAATGAGAATGAAAAAAGCAAAGGAGATATGTATGAGCTTTTCATCTCTCTATATCATCATATTATATGTAACCTGCCAACCTGTAGTACCGCAGCATGATGTGTCTATACTTTGTTAATATTTCCTCCTTTGTGTGAGGAGATGATGTGTGCCCAGCAGTGGGATATTAGACTGCTACTTGCCTTTCTTTTAACAGAAGCAGTTCAGATTCATCAGACAGTAATGACAGCTACGAAAGCAGTGAGCACATTTTGCATGTAAGGTCAGGTGACACAGATAGTGATGATGCTGGTCCATTGAATCGATCCAAGGAAAACGAAAATGAGGAGGATGAGAGTAAACTACCACCAGTACTTTTGAAAACACAGCCCAAACACAAGTATCAGATCCTAAGAGGTGAGATCATAGCATTTACTAGTTAATATACAAATTTTGAAAATTGTATTTTCCAATTTTCTTATCAGCAAGGAATTTATATTGTAGAAACTATAAGAGATAAATTTCCTCTTACTAGATTAGCTCGGCTCCATCTTAGACTGTGTTGTCCCTTACCAGGTGAGATAACACAGTCCAATGTCCAACTTTCAACAATAAAATGAGTTTAAATTGTTGTATATAAAGAAATAATTCAGTTTGTGTTCATTATTTTAAATTAATATCTATTTATATAAAGATCGATTGTTGTTTGTTAGTCTCCCTAAAATTTGAGAACTCCTGGACTAATTTGAATTTAGAATCTTGTAGGAGTAGGGGGAAGGTTTTAATAGATGAATAGATATTTAAAAAATGTGTGGAATGTAATAGAAATTTCGCTTTCACTTATAAAACATCCCCACCCTGTCAAACGTTTGATGTTCGTTCCGTCGTTTAGAAATCAATTAACTTAAAAAGGTGTTCAGAAATAAAGTTAAATTTAAAAGTGAAGTTTTTTTTCTGATTTTGAATGTCTAAGGGTTATTGTAGGTCCCTTCGTTTAGAAATCAATAAATTTAAAAGGCGTTCCGAAATCATATTAAATTTAAGTGATTTTTAAAATTTTTTTTCTTGATTTGAATATTAAACGTTTGATGTTCGTCCCGTCGTTTAGAAATCAATTAACTTTAAAAGGTGTTCACAAATTATGTTAAATTTAAAAGTGAAGTTTATGTTCAGGTTTTGAATGTCTAAGGGTTATTGTAGGTCCCGTCGTTTAGAAATCAATTAAATTTAAAAGGCGTTCAGAAATCATATTATATTTAAGTGATTTTTTAAATTTTTTTCTAGATTTGAGTATCAAACGTTTGATGTTCGTCCCGTCGTTTAGAAATCAAATAAATTTAAAAGGCGTTCAGAAATCATATTAAATTTAAAAGTGAAGTTGTTTTACTTAGTTTTTTTTTAATTTGAACGTGAAAATTTTGATATTGGCCCCGTCGTTTACAATTTAGGATTTTATTGATAAATTTAAAAGGCGTTCGGAAATCATATTTACAAATAGTACAAGCAAAGAAATAACAAATATCACAATAATTGATATAGGCGCATCAGCGATAGCTGCTTAGCCTATTATGAATAATGATAATAAAAGACACACACACACACACGAACTCATACATACACATACATCAATACACGTCGTTCTTAGTTTGTAGTTCTTTTTAATACGTATTTTTTTTTGCATGCTGTGGCAACCAATAAGTGGGTTTGCAGTAATTACTTTTAGTTATTTATTCATTCTTTATATTTTGTGTATTATTAATGTAACCTGTTGGTGTCCTATTTAAATAATTACTTTTTGAAAAATATATTTGTACTGGTATAATTCTATTTGTCCGACTTCTTCTGTGCCTCTCCTGCTAACGAAGGTTGGTAGTCAGTTCTCCATATATAACTTTGTCCCTCGCGAGGCTAAATAGTAGAGCGGCACTCGCGATCCCGGTCCATTCCCTGATGTTGCGCAACCAGAACGTCCTCTTGCGACCAATACGCCTCTTGCCAGCCACTTTGCCCATCATTATTAGTTGTAAGAGTCCGTACCTGTCATGTCTTAGAACATGGCCCAGATACGCAATCTTCCTCTTTTTCACGGTCTTCAAAATTCCCGCTGACAATCCATTCGTCGCAAGACCTCTTCGTTGGCAACTTTATGGGTCCAGCTGATTTTGAGCATGCATCGGTAGGCCCACATCTCAAATGCTTCTATACGTTTTCTGAGATCCTCTTTTATCGTCCAAGACTCGCATCCATATAGAAGTATAGGCCATACATAACAACAGAGGAGACGTTTACGTAATGTCATTTTAAGGTTAAGGTTAGAAAGTACTTATTTCATGCTTTGAAAAGCACTACGGGCGACTTCTATTCGGGTTTTTATTTCAGTTTCACTATCCCATTCTTCAGTCAGCCAAGTGCCAAGGTATTTATACCTCTGCACTCTCTCCAGTACTTGGCTAGCAACTCTAATTTTCGGATCCTTGCTAAAATTATGAGATACTAATCCAATATATAGTTATGATGTATCTATTTTTAATATATTTTGCAGAGGTGATAAATCGCGAGATGGGCCTGACATTTCCTTGCGGCAAAACGATTCAGAATGATGTAATGTTCGAGAAGAAGTTCTATGGATCACTACATGCTGTATACAGATTGGAGAAACTGCATAAACTCTTAAAACATAGAGGCTGTGTTAATTCAATTAATTTTCATCCGGAAGGTGAGTTTATTACTTTTATCTTTCTTAACTTAGCAGGCATGAAATTCATGTTTTGAAGTGAAACTTCTTTAGGCGCATGAGGATAAAATTTTTATGGACGAAACGCATAGTTAGCTTCACGAAGATGTGCAGCGTTTTTTATGCTAATTCGTTTGAACGTTAGGTGATATTAATATTTACAAATAACATGTGGCATTTTAATCTGTCACCCGACATTTAATATACTATTTTTCATAATTTATAAATATGTCATAAATTCACTTTTCTAAATTTATAATTTACTATTATTGACAAAAAAACCATGGGCATTTTTATTTACAATTCTACATTTGAGATTAATTTTGGACAATATTTTAATGACAATTGTCTCTTAAGTCTCAAAAATCTAGTTTTAGATTTGTGTATAATATAGACAAAAATTAAAAATTTGTTTGCCAAAGAAGTTTCACTTCTGACAGGTGTACTTTGTTCGCACGCACTTTTAATTTAGTAATTATAAAATCATTACAAATGACGCATTAACCGTTTACCATTTATTATTGTCGAAAAGGCAGATCTTTTAAAAATATCGTGTTTGTTAATGAAGCTATGAAAAGGAAATGAATGAAAGTGAATGTAAACAAAACGAAAGCTATGCTTTTTGAAAGAGATGCATCTATGACGAATGGCAATATTTTGATAGACGGAGAACCAGTGGAAGAGGTGAAAGAATTTGTATACTTGGGATCTAAATTTACAAAAGATGGAACATGTGAAAGTGATATTGAAAGGAGAGTGAATGCAGGGAATATGGTAAATGGTGGGTGCTCTGAACGCCCTTATGAATAGCCAGATGGTGCCTCAAAGGGCAGACTGGTTGTGCAAGTGAAATTTGAGTATGGTAGAAGAAGCATAAAAGTGAAGTAAATGCGTTAGTGATGAAAGCATTGAGAAGTACGAGTAGATTGAAACTGACAAAGTAAGAAATAGTGTGATAAAAGAACGTTGTGGTATAAAAGATGTAGAGACTAAAATTGAGAAAGGTATGCTTAGATAGTTTGGGCTCGTAGAGAGAATTAATGAAGGAAGACTGACAAAAAGGATTTAAGAGCCAAGAGTGTAAGGGAAAGTTTGAAGGGTTAGATCAAGGCGAACGTTCCTGGACTAAATCCAGGACATTTTAAATAAGGGCCAGGACAAGAGTACTCTGAAGCGACGAACTTGTATGAAAGGTTTAATGAGAATGTAGGAAGCGAAGGAGATATGCAAGGATCATGGCAAGTGGAAGGACGTGGTCTGTGCCTACCTCTATGGGAATGAGGCGTGATGCTATCTATGTATGTGTTTGTTAACAGAAAAACCAAATAATTGATACGTGTAATTTCTATACCATTGAATTGGGGTCTTTTGGTGACCCCGTTCGGTTCACGGGTAATTTTTTTGATACTTGGGCCGGAAAGAATAATGACACAAAAATTCATTTGAAATTTCCTGTTCTAGTCGCATAGTTTCTACATCAGTCAAAAGCTGAACATCTTTAATAGTATCTGAGTAAGGAGGCGCATCAAGGTGCTTATTTATACGGATTCAGGTGTACTGCACTGACGTAACTTTTCGAACTGGATTCAAATCCAAGCCTTTCTGTTACATAAATAATCTACATTAGTGTAATAAGCTGAACGTCTAAAAGTGCTTTTTACATATTGCTTGAACTTATGTAACCTTTACATTAAAAAAGGCATTTTATTATAGAAACAAAAATTAATTTATTCCATTTTTTATTTTATTTTTTATTGAACCCGCGACTTCGTCTGCGTGTTTTGTATTTTTGGTAGCATTTTCATTAATTTAGGCAAATTGTTTTATAAATAAGAAACATACTCACACTGCCCTTTGAGGGTGGAATTTCCTAAAATTTACTTTTGATAGATTTAAAAAAAAAATCTGACCAAGTTTTACATACCATAGTTTGTAAATGTGAAGTTTGAATTGTTTTTTTTATGTGAAAATCTGAATTCTTTAATTAACACCCCCGCAACCCCCCTTCCGGGTGGAATTTAGCAAAATCCGTTCTTAGCTATCCTCTACTCGGCAAAAGGAATATTCCTACTAAATTTCAAGTCGCTAAACCTTATGGTTCCAGAGATATCGTGATGAGTCAATAGACACATGGATATCTCTTATTCATATATAGACATGCAAGTAGTTAGCGTACGAACTTTTTTAGAACATCTCTCTTAAGCTATCCCTTAAGTAAATAAAACCACAGCCCATGTATGCAGTTCTTCTTTTTTTTCGTCCATTACATGGTTTTAGATTTATTATTATTCTACTACTTCACTCATTCCTGTTAACACCAATATATACATAGTTATATCATATAGATAAATGAATAATAAATACTTATGTATTAATACATAAACAATTACATATATTATAACGGGCGGAGGATAAACCCCGCCAGGGAGACCAAACGGCCGGGGGTCAGGGCTACAGACTGAGAAACCGCCGGACTATCCGAACCGAGTCTAGCAACACCGCCTTCTGCATTTTTGACGGCCTCGCTGGCGCAGTGGTGCGAGTATTCTCTTTGCTAGCGGAGGTCCCGGGTTCGATCCCCGGTGGGACGAATTTAGGAAATTGTATTTTCTAATTTGTCTGAGTCTGGACTGGTGGG
The DNA here is from genome assembly GCA_015832385.1 of Elymnias hypermnestra. Classification (NCBI taxonomy): domain Eukaryota; kingdom Metazoa; phylum Arthropoda; class Insecta; order Lepidoptera; family Nymphalidae; genus Elymnias; species Elymnias hypermnestra. Next base: position 2,256,074 of record JACTOM010000904.1, on the reverse strand, counting down.
AGGCTTCGGCCGTGGCTAGTTACCACCCTACCAGCAAAAACGTACCGCCAAACAAAGAGATTTGTGTTCCGGTACGATGCTGTGTAGAAACCGTAAGGGGTATATCGCCTCTTAACAGATTAGCGCGCTTCCATCTTAGACTGTATCATCACTTACCATCAGGTGAGATCACAGTCAAGCGCTAATCTGTCAGCAATAAAAAAAAAAAAACATTGCTGCGAGCGAACCGTTACGGAATCCGAGCCGTCTCAGATGGTGAGCGAGACTCACTGGGATCAAACCGTTGGCAGATATAACGATTGGGATGGTTTCAGTGGACTCCACCCCCCACATGGCGGTAAACTCGTGCGCCAGGTCAAACACCCGAGACTGTGCCCGGTCCATTATCACGATGTCAGGCTTGTTGGCCAGTATAGTTCTATCCGTGATAATCGATCACATGGGCCACATTCGAGTACGGGCAACGGCGTGTACTTATAATACAGCAACCTCTCATCCACGAGGTCGTATTTCAGGGCAAGTTCCTGGTGGAGAATTTTGGCTGCTTTGTTGTGTCTATGCAGATACACAGTATTGGCAAGCGCCGGACATCCCGAAAGCACATGTCTGAGTGACTCTCCGGGACGGCGACAGGGTCGACATATGTCGTGAGTGCCATCCTTCAGAATGTACTTTCGGTAGTTCCGGGACTTGATCAATTGATCTTGTATTGCACAGACAAAACCTTCGGTTTCTCCGAAGAGGTCTCCGAAGCGCAGCCATTGCACGGAGGCTTTTGCATCTGCATTTTATTATTATTATTTGCTCTTTCTTTTTAATATGTTTTACTCTGGTGTCGCTTTGGGCTGAGTTTTACGCCATTTCTTTTCTACGAATAAAGATCTTGGTTATTATTATATATGGTCAGGGGCCGTTCAAATATTGCGTAAGCACATTTATACAATTATTTACACCCACCATCTCCCTTGTCATCAAAATTAAACAACTACCCATGACGTAATCATCATCTAGACTCCCCCACCCCCATGACATCCAAAATAAACAAAACAAAGACCGCCCTCCCCCCCCCCCCCCATAGTGCTTACGTAATGCTTGAACGGCCCCTCAGCTCGGCAAAAAACCTAAGAAGCGGTGACGCCAGATTATTATTGTTTATCTTATTATAGTAAAAGTTATACCATCGCATATGGCGCCCATGGCTCGCATCAGCTGACCGTGTAGCATTTATATTCTCACCCATTCTTCCAAATTCAAAAAAGATTCACTTGCATTATGGTTTCATTAATTATTATATACTTGAAATTAAACACAGTGGTTTGTCTTATTTAAGTCTGTCTTTTTAACTTGACTTCAAAAAAAGGAGGAGGTTATCAATTCCTCTGTATTTTTTTTATGTTTGTACCTCATATCTTCCAACTGGGTGGACCGCTCTTGATGATTCTTTTTTTATTGGAAAGTATATACTTCAAGGGTTGTTTTATGATAGTTTGGTTAGGTTCTGATGATGGATTCCATGACAAAGTGACGGAACTCTTCAATTCTTAGGAGCAAATGAACGATACTCGGCAGAATCTTCTATAGGCTATCCAGATATTTGAGTTGCCTACTGTAACTTCGGTATGGCCAAGTGCTAGTCGTAGTTAAATATGAAGATCAATGGATCTCCTCAACGGCTTACAGTAAGGGTGGGATTTATGACAAAATATATAACTCTCTGTAATCAAATGGCAATGACCTTATTATGACCTTGCAATATAATAAGGTGTATTACGTGCGAGTGGTAGCAGAGTGGTAGGGGAGGAGTTGAGGAGAGAAGGAAAGTTTTACGCATTAGTGTTGCGCTCGATTACCATATAAAAGACTGGCGATAGCGGGGTGGCAAAATAACTGACCTGTAACGTATAAGGTTGCGGGTTCGATTCCGGGTGTGGCGATATCAATGTAAATTTCATTTTGCAAAGTTGTTTTATTTAAATGGTGCGGTCTCATTTGAGTAACATGTTGTACCCATTTTCAGACAAATTTTAGTGTACTTCAGATTCACTAACAAATATATAATAAATAAAAATTTTATCAAAAAGAACCGCCTTCAAAACAAACTGATACTAATATTAATATGCTCTAAAAAGCAAAAAAATAATTGCGTATTCTTTTTTAGAGTTGTTCTCGGATTCGGATTATAATATTCAATCACTTAATGTTCGGGATATCAATTTACACAAACTCATTAACACTAATAACTAGGAACGCGACAGTTTCAATAGTCGACCACTCCGGCCGATCGTCGCTCAAGAACTGCCGATAGACGGGCCGGACTGCTACTTATTGACTCTGGTCCCACGCCGATACAAAAATGGCACCAGCGTTCCACAGACTATTACACACGGACCAGCAATCCACAGACTCTTGCACTCCGACAAATATATAATCATCAAAGTTACAAATTAATTCAAAAACCAAGAAACCGTCAATAAACTAATCAGTTACTCTTTGAAATATAATTTTGTCGGTTATAATGTACAATTGCTTCTGTCTGTCTGTTAAATTTAATAGTGAAGTCTTTCTGTATGGATCTGTGAGCCCATTCGTCAGCTCACACTTGGGAAGATTGCCGGTTCAGGATCGAAATATAATGCCACCCAGATTCTTCATCCAACGCTCCGCCGTCTACTTATCACCAGACGAGGATATGATGTATTGCGATCGAACTGTTGTTCAGCAGGGACGTTTACGCCGAATTGGCTTTCTATTGTGTGATGTTTGCGACTGGCAAACGTGCACTACTGTGACAAGTAAACGACGTTGGTTGTTTCTTTATTTGTAAATTAAGGTCCTAATACTTGGCGTTCTATTATTTACCAATCATAGGATTTACATTAATTGCACATATAACTTTATTCTTAAATGACAATCATACAAATATATACATGCTATAGTTAACAAAACATTCCTTTTTTACTAATTTATATATATATATTGATTCTAAGTTTAAACAAAATATAATATTATACGAAACGAAATATTGTAAACAATATTAACTTTAAATTAAACAAAAATATACTATTTTCTAAATTAAGGCGAAAAGTCGCGAACAGAATCAAAAATGCCTTTTGTAAAAGGATGTTTTTGACATATATCTTAAAATTATGTGGAGGCAAATCCAAAATTTACAATGAAAAATGTGTAGTGCATTAGTTTTTGTAATGTAGAATCATTGCTTATTCATACTTTGTGTTCAGGTCGGCTGCTGGCCTCAGGTTCTGATGACACCAATGTGATAATCTGGGACTGGGCGAAAAGGGCTGCCTTGCAGACCATCAAGACTGGCCACAAATCCAACGTGTTCCAGAGCAAGTTCCTCTACCTCAACGCTCAGAGCCAACTCAACATTGTCACATGTGCCAGGGACGGACAAGTATGTTGAAGCATATATTCAAATTAATATCTAAGAAATATATAATTCGGAATCAAGTAGTTACCGGAAGGCCAGCGCCATCTGTCGGCGCTGGACAGAGTCAATGAGCCACAGGCCAGCGGCGTTCTCGCCAGTTCTCGAGTAACGGTCCATCAGAGCGGTCGGCTATTGAAACTGTCGTGCATTCTTGGCTGAAGGTGTTTGTGTAATTTAATATCAGGAACATGATTGGTCATTATAATCTGTTTTAATTTGGATTATGGAACCCACTAATGACTATATCGACGGGAACCTATGCTTCTTCTTGATTTCTCCGACACATATATATTCATGATTTATAGTAGATAAATTACTTAATTTGACATTCACGGCTGCAGGTTCGATTACTGCAATCACCAACAAGTGGAGGCGCAGTGTCCAGGAGGCGACTGGCTGCCCACAAGAGGGCAGCCCACAAACTTCACGTGTCACCAGTTGATCCCCACGTTGTGATGTCAGCGGGTGAAGACGGATTGGTCATCATATCTGATGTCAGAGTGGAGCACAGTGTTAAGTGAGACGTTCATATCTATATATATAAATCAATTGATATTCGTTAGTCTCGTTTACCTCGAGAACGGCTGGATAATTTTGGGTTGGAATTATTACAATGGTTTTAAAGTAAATAAATGTGAGTAAATAGGAAAAAATACTTCGATAATAGGGAAGCCCTTTAAAACTAATTGTACTATTAATCAATGAACAATTATAACGATTGTAATCGAGCAAGTTATTATTTGGGGCATTGAAATAAAATCTTGATATGTGTCTGATATATTTATATCTATATGGTTTAATTCCAGGAATTACCACCTGTGCTCGTTCCCGCTGTACAGCATGGCGGGCCACCCCTTCAACAAACATCAGATCCTGCTGGCGGGGCAGGACAAATTCGTGCAGGTATACGACACGCGGCGGGCCACCAAGCCGCTGGCGCTTTACTGCCCCGGACACTTCCACGACCCACAGGTCAGTAGCCTCAATTAATCTTTTGCATTCGAATGTCGACATGGTAAATTCGCCACTATCTCGAATGCCGACCGTACGTCGACATGGTAAATTCGCCACCAACTCGAATGGCGACCGTATGTCGACATGGTAAATTCTCCACTAACTAGAATGGCGACCGTATGTCGACATGGTAAATTCGCCACCAACTCAACAATGGCGATTTAAATTAAATTAAATAAAAAACTACTCTTTGAGTGAAGTTGAAAAATGTATTTTTTTTATTTATTCAGAATAAAGGTTCACGTAGAGCAAAATCGATGCATTTAACATGTGCTGTATACAACCACGACGGCACAGAGATACTGGCTTCGTACAATGATGAAGACATCTACCTATTTGATGTACAGAATGATGTTTATGACAAGTGAGTATAGTTTTTATAGTAAAAAATAAGTAAAAGCACAAAGTAAGTAGCAGCCCATTAATGTGACACTGGGCACAGACCACCTCACTCATAGGAAAGAGGGTTTTTAGCGGATTGACAGGCATAGTACGCAAGTGTGCTCTCTATTCCCTAACTCTTATAGTCCGATGTGACTGAAATCCGACACGAACGAAATGGCTGACCGCCAACTTCCCAACGGGCAAACGGAGAGATAATCTTAATAGAAAACTCAATATCTATTTTTAAATTGGCCCAACCCAGGACTTCATGTCTGTGTCCGAACATGCTAACCACTAAACCAATGTGGCAGATAAAAAAAAAGTAGCTGCGTAATTACTAGTCTATTTATGCTAAAATCAATTGCTGTTCCTTAATTTCGCTCGAGACCGGTTGGACATACGAGTATTTGGATAATTTTGGTTTTTAACTATTTGCGGTAGTCCATAGAAAGTTTTCAAGTAACGAACGTTTGTGTATCATAGATATGTAGGTATTCTTATATTCTAGCCACTGATCATATGAGCCATCGAATATAAGGAGCTTAATCTCGGGTAATTGGCAATTGGTAAACGGTATATTGGCAACGCACATACTATTGATTTTCAAACGATTCCCTATATTCAAGTTGCTTTATTAATTCTTCCTCATCTAATATTTCTTCAATTGTCTTGGATTTTGTAAAATGAATTTAATAGAAATTAAAATTAGAAACTAACTCGATTCTTAATTGTATCTCTGCTTGTTGCCTTTCTGACAAAGCTGAACTGAGCTGAACTTTTCGAATAACGTTAATCTGCCTGAAGCGGCAGCGCAGAGGATGCCACCGTCCATGTGAGCGGGGGGTTGAATTGGGTGTGGACTGTATAGCGATGCGGTTAGATGTAAGAAAAAGAAAAGAATTTATACGTTTTCATATTTGCTAATGAACTTTACGAATAACATTGATTTGCTTGGAGCGGCAGCGCAGAGGATGCCACCGTCCATTTGAGCGGGTGGTTGAATTAGGTGTGGACTGTATAGCGATGCGGTTAGATGTAAGAAGAAAATAATTTATTGAGGTGACCGCGTAAGGGGTGATATTGGATGAGTTCATGTTGATGAAGGGGGAAAGGAATCGCGTGCACGTACCTGGAGTGTTGGGATCTCCTTCTACTTCTCGAAGTATGGTTGTGCACCGGCGTGGCTGCGGCGGCGGTTATCACTATCACTCAACTACACTGCCAGCGGCTCACTTCTTCGATAGTTCTTGCGGTTTGTAAGCACTTCCAGGCGGTTAGCGAGCACTTGCATTTATCTTCTGGACGGTTAGAGAAGTACTCGAGCGGATGTATTTGCGGTAGGCGGAACACGACTTGTCGCGGCGGATGCGTAAGCGAGTATATGTGCGCGCGAGGGAAAAGGGTAGGGTAATTTGAGAAAAAATGATGTTACGCGGCACCGTCAAAATTTAAACCAAAAAACAGCCAAAAGTGGCGTCACCACTGCTCTTAAGAGAACCTCTTTGCTTTTTAATTTCCTTCACTATAATCATTTTAACGGCTTATCAAGAAATAAACGGTACTCACTGTTCATACCAGATGCGAAGCGGATTTCTGCGGATTTGAACGCTGGACTACCGTGAACGTTGTAAATTACAGTACGATTTTAAAACAAATGTAAATTAGGACGGGAATAAAAGGAACAAGCGACCTGACCGCATTCCTGCTTCGTGGAATCCTGTCTGCTGACCAAATATTGAGGATGTGATGCTGGTCTCGTTTTGGGGTTGATGGTTTGGTCGAATAAATGGTTACATACGTATAAATGATTCGTATATTAAATGATTTAAATAATACGTCTATTGATCGCGTAAGAATCGTTTGGTGCTAATAGTGATGTTCAACGGTTAGTTCGGTTCCCCTTAAAAACTATTCCTACCTGTCAAACAGTTGATCTTCGTCCCGTAATTTAAATATCGATTAAATTTAAAAGTCGTTCAAAAATATAATTAAATTTAAAAGTGGGTTTTCTATTTTTTATTTTTGTTCTCAATGTTAAACGTTTGAGTCCATTTTTCAATTTGTTTGAGTCATTTGACTTTGACAACCAATAATATCTGGTCGCGTTTTTTTGAATACGATTTTTTTTTGTTCCGGTAGAGATTTAACAGCGTTTCTTATTAAAGTTGAAAAATTTTGCTTTTTATTTATTGATTCTGAGGTGGTATGTAGTTTTCCGAGTGGGATAGTGTAAATATATTTGTTTGCAGAGATTCCAACGACGGCAAAGACGGATACACACATCGATACAGTGGACACCGAAACGTAGCTACGTTCAAGGTACGTACTTAGTTAAGTAGCATAAAAAAATTCTCACATTCAAGAGGAAAAATTGTTTGCATCTCGTATAAAATAAGAAATTAAATAAAAACTAAAAAAATATTATTAACGACAGTACTGGTAAGCGCCAAAGGTAAAATCACTGGCAACACGCACAGTTCTAAAACATTGGTCTTCAACCACTGGGGTATATGAAACGAAAAGATCTTCCTTACGTATTTACGAAGTGATATTGCACGAAAAGGTCTCCCATACTTATTTACAGGAGGGATATTGGACAGAAGGTTCTCTTGTATGTATTTACAGAAGGAATGTCTGACGAAAAAATCTCTCGTACATATTTACCTCAGGGATATCAGACGATAAGATCTTCCGTACGTATTTACGAAGTGATATTGCATGAAATGATATCCCATACGTTTTTACGGGAGGATATCGGACAGGTTCTCTTGTATAGATTTACGGGAGGGATATCGGACAGAAGGTTCTCTTGTATGTATTTACAGAAGGGATGTCTGACGAAAAAATCTCTCGTACATATTTACGTTAGGGATATCGGACGAAAAGGTCTCCTGTCTGTGTTTACGGGAGGGAAATGCTGCGATAAGATCTCCTGTATGTATTTATGGGGGGGTTTTCGGATGAATAGATTTCCCGTACGTATTTACGGGCGGGATATAGGAGGAAATATCTCCTTTATGTATTTATTATAGTGATATCGAATGAAAAGATCTGTATTTATTTATGGTATATATATCGGACTAAAAGTTCTCCCGTACGTATTTATGGACCCATGATTGTATGTGTGTTGTTGTGTTTATATTTGTCGATATTTCGATCCAACTGCAGTTGTGGTTGTGGTTTCGACGTGACTGCTGTTGGTTAGCAAAATACTGCCTGTCTGCCTTCCTGTTTCTGAAGGACGTTTTCAGCGACTCTGTGGAAGTCTCTTTTTCAGTAACTAATGCCCGTTTCATGTAGCGTCTTTCTCCGACCCATGGGTCAGAAGAGGGTATCAGCGACGGACGAGGCTCCGCAGTACTAAAACATAGCGAACCCTCTACATCCATGAATGTGGCACCAGAGCTTCCACTTTCACATTCCCCCATGGTATTTCGGTCGGAGTCCGACTGACGATTCACGGAGTCTCATTCTCCTTGTGAATGTAAACATCACATAAGTCGTAAGCATTTGTTAAAGCAATTCCAACCGAAATGTGATGATATCGAAGATGGTAAGATAATGAGAGAAAGAGTGTCCCATCTCATTTTAATTTAACTTCCACATCTCGGGATCATCTCTCTTCCTCCGTGCTCTGTTCAGATTTGATAAATCCACTCAACTTTCACATTCCCCCATGGTATGCGTATGTTGTTGATAATATAATGAAACGAGAACGTTTTATTGCAATATTATCAACAACATACATACGTTTTGATTGATGGACTCATTGGATTAGTGGTCAGCATTTTTGGCTCCAGACTTGGGGTCATGGCTTCGAGTCCCGGGTCGGGCAAGTTACAAAAATCTATATTGAAATTTCTATCAAGGTTTTCTCAATATTTGCCCTGTGTTGTGTTATTGGATGTGCTTTACCCTCGTGCCTTGGAGAGCACGTTAAACCGTCGGTCCTGCGCCTGATCTTTCGCTGGTTGTGTTAGATTGCCGTCACATCCCACTATGAGAGTGAAGGAATAGGTAGTGCACTTGTATATCTGCAATACATCAGCATGTTCGATCTATGGGTAACTGTTAATAGGCTGCTACTTACCTTACTGTTTCCAAATCTTAATTTGAATGGGGTGCAATAGCATGGTCTTGGATATATTCCATCCACAGGTAAGGGACCGCTGGAGGGACCCGACTACTCATACCCACACCATCAATTTGAAGGTAATATTCAGATACAAAAACTCCTTACCCCAACCAGCCTTTATAGCAGACAGCCTTATGATGATAATATTAAAGAACAACTTGCAATCTAAAGCCCAGAATAAACTCCGTCGGGTATCCTTTAATTATCATCATCATTACAATAAAGCAATATATTTTATGTAGATTATAGCGATTCATTCACGTGGGGGTGAATGAATCTTTAATTAATTTATTTGTATTCGAATAACAAGACCCTCTATTTGTTAGTAAGACTTAGAATTATGTTAGTACACTTAACACATAATAATAAACAAAATAATGGTTGAAATTATAGTAATATTGTTTAATGAATTTTCTTGATAAGTTTTGAACTTATTAACTGACATCTGTAGAACGTCTGCCGGCAGTTTATTATAAAAACTTATACAGTTACCCTAAAATGATTTTATTTTTGCTTCTTATGTTATATGAAGTATATTTTTTATGTATTTGTATACTCGTATATATTATTAATTTTTTCACTTTAATTGGCAGTCCATCTTAGTAAAGACTGAGAACTCCCCAAACTTCTAAAATATAGCTAACCACCAGTCTCGGTGATTCCCACCAAATACCTTTGATACGTATCATATTTAACATCTGTAATATATTTATCAGTATTTGTCTGAGTTTGGACTGGTGGGATGAGCTTCCCGTGGCCGTGGCTAGTCACCACCGTACCAGCAAAGACGTACCGCCAAACAAAGAGATTTGTGTTCCGGTACGATGCTGTGTAGAAATCTTAAGAGGTATATCGCCCCTTAACAGATTAACGCGCTTCCATCTTAGTCTGTATCGTCACTTACCATCAGGTGAGATCACAGTCAAGCGCTAAACTATCAGTAATATTTAATAATTTCATGACTTTTCACTACTAAAATACAGAGCCTTTAATAGCTTTAAGAAAATAACCTCCAATGACAAAACTTATACTATCACTTTAAAAAAGTCAATTGACGAACCGTATACTATTTGTTATTAATAATCTAACAAACATTATGTGCGTCACAATGGCTGTTCAACCTATTCGTGGATAACTGTTTGACAGATTTAAGAGAAAGTATTTGTGGGTTAAGAATGAATGAATTATTCATCAAATGTTTACTCTACGCTGATGACCAAGTAATACTTGCATCATCTGCTAATGAGCTACAGGAGATGGTAAATATTATGAATGAAGCTTTGAAAGGGAAAGGAATGAAATTGAATGAAAACAAAACGAAAGTTATGCTTTTTGAAAGAGATGGGGAACAAGTGAATTTGTATACTTGGGATCTATATTTACAAAAAATGGAACATGTGTAAGTGATATTGAAAGGAGAGTGAATGCAGGGAATATAGTAAATGGTGCTCTGCATGCAGGAGTATTGGTGCCAACACTTATGTATAGTAGTAAAAGTTAGGTATGGCAGAAGAATCACAAAAGTAAAATAAATGCGGTAGAGATGAGAGCGTTAAGAAGTATGAGTGGAATGAAATTGAGTGACAAAGTAAAAAATAGTGTGATAAGAGAATGTGGTGGTATAAAAGAAGATGTAGTGATTAAAATTGAGAAAGGTATGCTTAGATAGTTTGGGCAAGTAGGGAGACTGAAAAAAAGGATTTATGACTCAAGAGTGAATGCGAAAGTTGGAAGGGGAAGACCAAGGCGAACGTTTCTAGACCTAATCCAGGAAGTTTTAAATAAGGGCCAGATCAAGAGTACTCTAAACCGACGAACTTGTATGAAAGGTTTAATGAGAATGAAAGAAGCGAAGGAGATATGCAAGAAACGTGGCAAGTAGAAGGATGCTATGTGTATGTATGTGTAACACTATGACTGCCAATTTTGTTTTTAATTTATTAATAAACCACAAAAGTTTCAGTATATATCAAAATATAGTAAATCTCAGTAGGCTGCATAAAATTTACAACTCATTTAAGGGTAACTGTCTACGTTTCTATAATAAACTCACACAAGACGTTTTAGAAATATCAATTAATATATTCAAAATCTTTGTTAGAAGAAAGTTGATAGAAAAATCGTATTATAATTTGCAAGATTACTTAGACGATAGAAACGAACTGCTCTAATTTGAATTGAAATGTATTAAATTAATATGATATTGTAACGATGATGGTAACAAAAAAACAAAACACCCGACTGAGTTTGCTGTGGGCTCTTCTCAGATCAGGGCTCGAAGGAACCCTTGTAACTTTAGATTTTAAGTCATTCTTGAGTACCATCATCAGGCGTACATTAGAATTAGAGTGTGGAAAAGAAAAAAAATAAATCTTATTTGACGATCCAAAGGTGCTGCAATATGCCTACTTGAATAAAGATATTTTGATTTGATTTGATAACAGTAAGTTTTTGTCATCAGTATCTCTCGTTTTCTTTCTTTCAGGGAGTGTCATTTTTCGGTCCAAAAAGTGAATATATCGTGTCCGGTTCAGATTGTTCCTACATATATATATGGGAGAAGGAAACTGAGTCGATTGTACAATGGATGGAGGGAGATGTCAACGGCGTGGTAAGTGGTCACAACTTTCATAACTGTATCTTATTCAGATGTTACATATACGTTTAACGACCTCGTTAGTACATTGATATCAAAAATATATAAAACAATATTAACCCTTTCTTCCTTAGGCTTAGGAAAGACAATAATATGCCAGTCGTATGGTAATACGTTTTTGGTAAGACGTAATAATAAATAGACTAGCTGTGTATTAAGAAGGAATAATACGCTAGCTTTTTGGTAAAATGTTTTAGGTAGGACGTAATAATACGTCAGCCGTATGGTAACAAGTATTAGGTATGACCAAATATTATGCCAGCCGCAAGGTAAATCGTTTTAGGTAGGACGTAATATTATACCAGCTTTATGATGAATCGTTTAAAGTAACACTGAATAAAGCGCCATCTTTATGGTAAAATGTTTTAGTAAAACTAAATGTTACGCTAGCCGCAAGGTAGATCGCTTTAAGTAAGAAAAACTAATGCGCCAGCTTTATGCTAATACATTTTAGGTAAGACGATATAATACGCCCTTTTTATGGCAAAACGTTTTGGGTAGGACGTAAAAATACGCTAGCCCTATGGTAAAACATTTTAGGTAAGACGAAATAATACGCCAGCTGTGGCGAAAGTGGAAGTGCACCCGTTTTTAAGTGAGAACTTAAAAACGGGTGCACTTCCTTCCACTTATGGGAGGGTAAACAGCTTCGTTACGTAACGCGTTACGTGGCTTTCCTTTCTCTCACGCATACGGCAGCGGTAAGGAGGATCCTCCTCTCTTACTCCAACCCAGCGCTAACAGCGCTAGCCGTATTTCGAACAGACGCTTACCCCTCTGTACTCAGTGTTTAGTGTGCGATAGATATATACCATTGACAGTGATCATACAACCTAAAACTTAAGCAACAAAAGATTTGATCAATAAATAAACTTTCCTTATATGAACATATAAATATACATAACATTTAAATAAAAGCTAAGCTTTTCTAAATTTAAACAATTTCAATATTAAATAGTTCAACTTAGATTGGTTTATGTTAAAGCAAATGACTGTAATATCACTTGTTAGTGGTTATATAGTGTGTACATGATGTAAGTAAGTAGCAGCCCATTAACGTCCCACTGCTGGGCACAGGCCTCCTCACTCATACGAGAGAAGGTTTTTAGAGCATAGACCTACCACGCTGCTCCACTCCGTATTAGCAGGCAGGCAAGTGTACTCTCTATTCCTTCACTCTCATAGTCCGACGTGACGGCAATCCGACATGACCGGAGAGAGATCAGGCGCAATTCCGACGGCTTAACGTGCTCTCCGAGGCACGGGGGTGGATCACACCGCCAACTTCCCAACTTCGGGCAAATATTGAGAAATTCTTAATAGAAAACTCAATATCTATTTCGAATTGGCCCAACCCGCGACTCGTACCCAGGACCTCATGTCTGTAGTCGAACATGCTAACCACTAGAACAATGAGGCAGTACATGATGTACTTGTTTCTATTTCTGGTAGTAGAAATTTATATTTTACAATTTGTCGTGAGTCTGGACTTATGGGAGGCTTCGACCGTGGCTAGGTACCACACTACCATCAAAAACATGCTGCTGAACAAAAATATTTACGTTTAGATACAATGCTAATAGTAGGCATGGAAAAAACTGTATTATATCTACACTAATATTATAAAGGAAAGATTTGTATTTTTGTATGTAACGAATAAACTCAAAAAGTACTGGACCGATATTAATAATTCTTTTTTATTACGCTACATTATCACTGAGTAACATAGGTTATATTTAGCACTAGATTACTATAGAAATCTTTAGAAATTCCTGTTAAAACCAACAGTAGGTGTAAAAAATTAATTTTTATCGCATACGCTGTGAAGAGTATTAATGATATGACAAAAAAAAATGTTCGACAATGTTATAGAATATATTAATATCTACAAAAAATTCACGAGACCATATGTCTAACCATTGTAGTTACGTCACTGTAACTACTTTTTTACATTTAATTAATTGATAGATATGCCGATCAAAATCAGACCGTGATATCCATGTCATTTATAAATTTCTATCCAAATAAATAATTTAATATTCAAGACTGTCTCAATACCTGACGATTACTTTTTGAATTATTGAAATCGGATATTCCATTCAAAAGATATCATGAAATAAAAATACTAACTCGACGAGAGAGGGGCAGTGCGGGAGAAGGGGGTGCACCATTATGAATTAGGTTACCTTACGCAGTGGACGCAAGCGACTAAATATTTCGAGTTTTTCAACACATTTTTATGCTTCACTTAAAAAGTTCTTTTCAGAGCTACTTGGTTTAGTATTAGGAATCACACTTTTTCATAATATTTGTCGATTCATGGTCATTCTAATTATCATGCTTATAACTTAAATATCTGTACCTATTTATGTCAACCCGTGCGACACCGGGACGGGCCGCTAGTATATTTATATGTATTTATATTTATATATAAGAACTAGTGCTGTACAATTTGACGGTTTAAGCTGGCCATAAAGTTTAACCAGGTTAATTAGTTCAGAAGCCAACTAATTAATCCAAATTAACCGGTTAGAAAAATCATTAAAAATTTCCTGGCAAACTTTTTAGAACTTTTATTGTAAATAAATTTCACATAAACGATTAACTAAATTATATTCATCTTATTTTATTAAGAAATGGATAAATAATTTGAAATTATTTACACCAGAATAATTCTAAAAAATTTTTTACAGTGAACATAAATCCTATAAATTTTTATCACACCATTGAGGCAATTTTAATTACTTTTTTAAATTGCTTAAAAACATTATGGCCGGTTTAAACTGACCTATCTCTAACGTTTTCCCTATACATTGGTTTGTCTGGAAGAGATCACTAAATAACGATAAGACCGCCCATTGTATACTATAATTACTTAAGTGAAATCTTTGTACTATTCTTTCTCTTGTGGTGTTCAATAAAGCATTCTTTCTTTTTATTTATTAACTATATATATAGTATTTATTTCTAAATTTCAGGTAAACTGTATAGAAACACATCCGCGATTCCCCGTTATGGCAACCAGTGGTCTGGATAAAGACGTCAAGATATGGATACCAAAGAGGGACAGCGATCCTACGTACACGGGAATGAAACGGGTACGTATCACAACACATATCCCACTGCTGGGCAACGGGTATGCACACACATAAAACCATCGATTTAAATTTTAATAACAAGTTTTTAACAAGCGGTGGAGATGCACTATCGGCCTAAGCGTTCGTCTTGTGACACATCTATCTCTCTTCCACTCTATAGGTCAATGCGTAGGAGTAGAAGAGAGACAGCGACAATAAACAAACTTCAAATCAGTTCATAATATTGTGGAATTTGTCATCAGGGTTTTATTATGACGTCATCACTTAAAACTATCGTCTGTTACAGACAATTTTCTTTTATTGCTTACAGTGTAGACCTGGTAAGAGGTAATTTACCTCTTACGGTTTCTACGCATCGTACCGTTTCAAATATATTTTGCTTGGATTCGCGTAGTTTCCGATCATATATATAGTGACCGTCTACATTGCGTGTAGAAGGTACCTAAACTGTATTGAATTTTACGGGAAGTTTAGGTAGTTTTATTATTTACAAATAACATGTGGTATTTTAATGTGCCACTCTTCATTTAATATACTATTTTTCATAATAAATAACATGAAAATATTTCATAAATTCTCTTTTCTAAATTTGAAATTTAAAAAACAAAAATATCTTTATTCAAATAGGTCTATTACAGAACTTTTGAATCGTCAAATATAGTTTTTTTTTCATATATTAAATGAATGACTGATGACAACAATAAAAACCGACTTACAATCTAAAGTGATTAGGGTTCCTTCGGGCCCACATCAAACTCAGTCGGGTGTATGTTTTTTTTATCATTATTTAAAATAAATATATTGTAATGATTTCAATATATATATTAATTTATTCTGTCTATATGTATACATATAGAGCAATTTATTCACTCCCACGCCCTTGTGTCGTGTCTTATGGTTCCAGAAACATCATGATGAGTCAATAGATATCTGGATATAGTCTTAGGAGACACTTACGTTCCTTGACCCGAGCGTCAGCTGATTGTTTTTCGTTGTTGATTTTTTTAGTAAAGTACTAACACGAGTACATTGAGCTGTACTAACGCGATGGAGCGTAAAAAATGACTGTGATCTCACCTGATGGTACAGAAGAGACGATATACCTCTTATGGTTTCTACACAGCATCGTACCGGAACACAAATCTCTTTGTTTGGCGATACATTTTTGCTGGTAGGGTGGTAGCTAACCACGGCCGAAGCCTCCAGTCCATACTCAAACAAATTGGAAAATACAATTTTTCATTTTCATCAAAGGTGTCAATAGTTCATATGTAATGTTTTCAGGTGGTTATGGAGAACAGCTTCTCACCTCCAAGTCCTCTCTTCAACGACTTCCTGCCATCATTGTACAGCGCCTGGCGAGGGGACCACCGCACAATGCACGATGAGGATACACTACTACCATACGGACGCACCTCGGGCGTTGATTCCGACGGGAACGTCTGCACGGCCTTCTAGGACAGGTTCCACTACCACTGAGCCTAAGGGTCATACCAACTCGGTTCAAAAAATCCCATACAAACACCAAATATCCAAGTTAACTATTAATGTCTACCAACGGGATTTAATGCACGGTCTTCTAGAATGATCCACGCCACATTTAAGCCTTACTGCTTTATAGAAGAGAATTCTATATAAATACCAAATGAGCTACCCTTTTAACGTCTCATTATAAAAGAGTTTTTGTTTACTATTTAAGAGTCACGAGATCGAATTCTAGATAGGGAAAATAAGGACTTCATATTCCCACGGGGTCGGTAACTATGCGAGTGCAAACGCGGAAAACAGTAAAGCTTAAACATCGTATAAATTCACTTTTATGGATTTAGTGATTTAGTATATTTTTATACTCTGTGCCTGATCACGTAGTCAAATTTTAAAACTACCTTCATTGGATGAGAACAAATTGAAATTTAAAAATTAAATTAAAAGTGCGTGCGTACAAAGTACACATGTCTATATTTATACAAATCTAAAACTTTAGATTACCGATTCATTAAAACATTAAAAGCGTCAACATTGAATACAAATAATTGAATTGACGTCTCAAATGACGAAATTTTAATAAAAATGTCTAGGTTTTAATATTTACAAATAACACGTGTTATTTGTAAATATTAAAACTAAATCTATAAGCGAATTAGCATAATAAATGCTGCAAAAGGTAAAATTTGAATGATGAAACGTGTGATTAGGATCACGCACATGTGCAGCATTTGCGTGATCCTAATCGCACGTTTCATCATTAAAATTTTACCTTTAAGCGCCTAAAGAAGTTTCACTTCAATAATTCAAAGAATTCTTTATTCGACTACCTTCGAACACCATCATCTCAGAAATATACAACGACGTTATTTGTGTATTGAAGTTTACGAAAGTACTATCAATACCACACAAAAAATTACAAGTGTATAAGACGAGTAATGAAAAAGACATAAGGCGGTCTTATTCGCTTATTAGTCGGCGATTTCTTCCAGATAACCTTGTGGGGAAGGAAATCGTGCTGAAATACTTTGTTCTATTTTTAAAATAAAAAAATATTCAAGTAGGCAAGAGCGACCTTAAATATAAAGTTACTAGGGTTGCCTCGCCTACTGTCCTAAGCAGAACTCAAAGAACTCTCAGGCGGCATTTTTAAAATTTTAAGTGTACAGTATACGAAAGTGACGTCACACCGTATGCATATCAGAACCCAGCTTCTGAAACACTTGATAAATGGTATATTAAACATTATGTCGCCGTAAATTGGACATTTTATTATGATATTTTATAATATTTGAATAAAACTATAAGCAAATTTGCGCAAATGCGGTCTTATCACTAAAGTTACCAGGGTTTCCACGCGTCTTGTCCTCAGCAAAAATGGTCGCTATTGCCAACTTGAATATGTTTTATATTAAATATTAATCACGTTGTCAAAGTATTTTAGCACAATTTTCTTCCCCACAAGGTTGTCTGGAAGAAATCGCTGATAAATATATAATATCGCGATAAGACCGCCTTCTTGTACATAAGCTCTATTAATACTTGTCTGATTCAGTTACAGTTTTTTTAAAATCTAGAAGGTATAGTAAAGTGACGTCACACCTTATGTATATCAGAAACCTAACTTCTGAGACACAGTAAATGGTATATTAAATATGTTACCGTAAATTTTTGATTTTATTGCGATATTTCATAATATTTGAATAAAACTATAGGCGAATGTATGCAAATACGGTCTTGTCGCTAATCAGAGATTTCTTCCAGAAAACCTTGTGGAGAAGCAAAGTGTGCTAAAATACTTTGACATCGTGATTAATTTTTAATATAATACATATTCAAGTAGGCAATAGCGACTTTAAATATAAAGTTACCAGAGTTTCCTCGCGTACTATCCTAAGCAGAACCCACAGAAAACTCACTCAGGCGGTATTTTTGAAAATTCTAAAAGTACGGTATACTAAAGTGACGTCACACCTTATATATATAGGAACGCAACTTCTGATATATCATAGATGGTATGTTAAACAATATTTCAGCGTAAATTCTTGATTTTATCTCGATATTTCATAGAAATACTAATATTTCATAATATTTGAATAAAACTTTTTAGGTAAATGTCTGCAAATGCAGTCTTATCGCTAATCAGCGATTTCTCCCAGAAAACCTTGTGGGGAAGGAAATTATCCTAAAATACTTTGATAAAGGCGACCTAAAATCTAAAGTTACCAGAGTTTGCTCGCGCCCTGTCCTAAGCAGAACCCATAGAAAACTCAGGCGGAATTTTTAAAATTCTAATTGCACGAGAGTGACGTCACACCTTATATATGAACGCAACTTCTGAGACATGGTAAAATAGTATAATTAACATTATGTCACCGTAAATTGGTGATTCTATTACGCTACTTTGATATCTCTACAATCTTTACATAGTATAAAATGAAGTCGCTTCCGCTGTCTGTTCGCTTAGATTTTTTGAATGTATATTGATTTCAATGCAGTGGTTCAAGCATATAAGTACAAAAAAATATTTTTGTGTGCTGAAATCGCAAAAGCTGATTAAATCTTACGAGATAGATCAAAATCAATGTACTACACAATTGTATATTGTAAAAAATCGATTTAAAAAGTCTGTAGTGGTATTTATCTCTAAAGCTTAACTCGCAGTGACCATTTTTATCTAGTGTGTGTTCTAGGCCGTACATTTAATCCCGGTTGGCAGGCAAAGTTACATAAGCATTAAATAGACGTCGCCGTACTTTAAGTTTCATATAAATACTAAGATTTCATTATATTTCAATTCATATACAATTACACATATAATATTTGATTTCATTTGGGTTTTCTTCGTCATTAAAATATAATTAAATTATTTAAGTGACGATATTTAATTAGAAGTCGTTTCATATTTAAAAATTGATTGTTAAGTGTGTATATCTATTGTATAGTATGTATATTGTTGTTTATATAAAACACTGCTATTACTCACTTAAAATAAATACGAATAGGTTGTATTACATAATCCTCATTTTCTTTATGATTGTTATTTAAAAAAAAATTAGTAAGCTTTATACAACACGACTAAAGTAAATCACACACACACACCACCCACCCACACACCCACACCCATCCACACACACACACACACACCCCCACACCCATCCACACACACACACACACACACACGCACACGCACCATATATACACACACATCTATATCCTATATATATAAAAGAAAGTTTTTTTTAGTTACACTATTTATAACTCAAGAACGATTGAACAGATTTGGCTGAGAATTGGGGGGGTGGGGTACAGTCTTAGATGGTAGCGCTCTAATCTGCATAGCATCGTACCGGAACACATCTTTATGTTATGGCGGTACGTTTTAGCTGGTAGGGTTGTAATTGGCCACGGCCGAAGCCTCCCACCAGACCAGAGTCAGACAGATTAGAAAACTTTCTAAATTCGTCGATCGAACCCGGGACCGCTGCTAGCAAGGTGAATACTCGTACCACTGCGCCAACAAGGCCGTCAAAATTAAAGATTGGCTTCATAGTTTTGCATTTTTCGAAACACCAAAACTGATAAACAATGTGATTTACGCCACGATGGTTAAAGCAAAATTCAAGGATGAGGAAGTTCTCATTAATTTAATTTAAAAAATTCAAACATTTACAAACTATATCTTTTATGCAATATACATTCAATATCTTATATATCCGTGATAATATACATTTTAAATTACAATAAAAGTGAAATACGCAATTTTAATACAAGAAATAATAACAAACTTGTAATTCCATGTTTCAAAGTGAAGAAGGTTCAGAAATCATTTGTCGGGTTGAGCATACGCATTTTTAATAAGATACCTCAATCAGTTTTAGATTTGCCGCCACATTTTTTTAAGAAATATGTCAAAAACATCCTTTTACAAAAGGCATATTATAATGTTGAAGATTATTTAAGCAATAGACATGTTTGGACTTGATTCCAGTTGCTCACAGAAGCAATATATTACACATTGTAGCATACATAACTATCTTTAAAAGAGTAACCGTTGAGTTTCTTGCCTGTTTCTCCTCAGCAGATTCAACTTCCCGAACCGGTGGTAGATTTGTCACAATTTTTTTTTTTACATAATGGAAACTATTAAAAGAAATTCCGCCCTTAAAGGCCAGTGCCTAGGGTATTCTTATTTGTAAAACAGTTTGCCTTAATTAATGAAAGTTACACCAAAAAATCATTCCACGAAGACGAAGTCGCGTCTTCAACTAGTATTAATATAGATATACATGTGTCTGTTTATATATATGTCTATATACGTATGATAATTTTTTACAAATATTTATAAAATTTATTATGGTCGCCGTCCGTTCGTCTCGTCCGATAACACTTTTCGTAACGATATTGTCACGTATTCACCAGCTTGCTCCCTAAGTCAAGCGAGCCTAAAGAAGTTTTATTTTAAAAACATTGTGTCATTGCAACACATGTCGAACATTGTGTTAGAGGCAATGTATAAAATGAAGCTAACCTGTACATTAAAAAATATAAATATTTATTGTGGCATTGCAACACATGCTGGGCATTGTGTGAGGTAATACAGTCTATTAAATAAATTTTGTAAAAACTGTTATATTTCTTTAGTTACCTTATGTATATCTCAACTTCTGTTCGTCTCGCCCGATTACATTTTTGTAACGCACTCGTCACGCATTCACCAGCTTACTACCCAAGTGCATAGAAGTTTTACTTCTAAAACATAGTATCTATTGTAGCATTGCCATGTGGGGCATAGTATTAGGTAATTTATAAATTGAAGCTAAGTTTTTTTTTTAAATTATTTAATATACAGGATATTAAATAAACTTAGTAAAATAAATATATGTTGAACTGTTATATTTCTGTAGATAAACTTATATCTCCCTCTCAACTTCTATTCTTCAAAATTTCATATAAAACTTGATTACAACATACACAGTTTTGTAATAGCAGTGCTTTATATGTATTTTTTGTTTGTTATAAATGTCTTCATTTGTTTTATAAAAAAAAACGAGAGTTATATTATTTGGTGTTAACTCTCCTTTCACTTTGTTATTGAGAGTGTGGAACATCATGCGCCTGTGATATGATTTATGAGGATATTTCAAATTTAGTAATAGTAAGCCTTTTTGTAAACTCGTGTCATTGTGCATTTTAGAATTTTTAGGTTAGTGTGAACAATCTGTATATAGTTACTATCATTTCTTTTATCAAATGAAACTTTTAGAGCAAGAACAGCTTATCTACAATGTAATCTTGTAATCGTTTGTCTTCTTGGTGTTCAGAAGCTTTAACTGATTCGAAAAACTGCTACTAAGCTTTTGAATACAAAGAAAGGAAATAAATGGTCCTTCGAGCCGAATGACCAATCCAACCACCTTATATTACTATTTTCGTTGGAAAATAGTTTCGAGAAAATTCTCAACATAAAATAGTGTGTTGTCATAAAATACAATGAAACTTGGATAAGTGTTCTTTATAACTATTAGAGGTTTGTCAGCAGATTAACATGACAATTGTCTTAATAGATGTTATAAATATAAAGGAAATATGGCATGATGATACTATTCGATGGCTTCTATGTATATAAGGGTCAAGTATAGAATCCTAAATTTGTATAAAAAATATTAATGTGGTGACATAGTCGTCAAATTTACAAAAAAGTAAAATATTTAAGCGGTATCTATCTAGGGGTTAACTAAACTTGATAAATTATCTCAAACTGTTGAATACCAATTATTGAGGTACATATAAAAAAATGATAAAAATCTCAGTAACAAACAGTTTGAGAATTCCTATTAACAGAGTCATTGTAGTGGTCCACTTGTCCAGGTTTCATTGCATAGGCTAAGACGTCCTTGCTGTTGCAGTTTCATTAATAAGCAACATAAATGTCATACTGAGAGATTTAAAAACTTTTTGTTGTTGTTTGATTGTTAATAGAGCCACTGTAGGGCATGGCTAGTAATTTTAATATGGGATCTAAGATAACCACATGCAAATAATTTGCTGTGAAAAAAAATGTAAAATACAAAAAGAAATTGCAGTAAAGTGATTTCATAAAAGCGAATATTGTTTCAATTATATTTATTATTTTTCAAATAAAAACATGCATCTTGCAATGTATATTGTATGTTTATTTAACCTTTGCCTATCCTGTATGTAGATATATAGACAATAAACTTTTTCCTGGATTTCAGCCACACAATCCCCGGTCTGTCATAGAAAGGAGAGCGAAGGAGACCGTGTTTATACATAAAAATTGTATACTCATAGAAATATTTATGTATAAAGAAATATTAAATGGTAAAAATTAGAATTATATCTACTAATAGTAAAATGTTTAACTACATTTCTTAAAGTTTTTGGTATCTTTGACTGTAAAAAGGTGAGAGGCAAATTATTCCACTAACTGATAGATTAAATAAATATCAGACTTAATTTGCTGAAATGAAGACTATAAATAACCCCCTGAATGAGGATATTTATTTATTTATTAGGAAGCCAACATTGTATACAATATAAAATCTAACTTAACATAATATTAATTGAGAATGTCTATATTGTATACCCCACATACAGGCTAACTCAACGTGGACAATTTTGGACATTCTTATAGAGGCACACCTTATTAAAAAAGTAATACAATAAAAACTAAAGTAACTTTTTGAAAACTACATAAAATAATAATAAATATTTATATCGAGATTAAATTGATATTCAAGATTTCTATCAAGTATAAAGGTAGGGAAATACTTTAAAAAATCCATTACCTATTTTTTCTTGATATAATATAAAAAATATGGAAATACATCTAACATCAGGAGAATTGACAAGAGGAAATATACTCACAGTATTGACCTTTGTATGGTATCTTTTATCATACAATATGTACTACAGAAATAAGTACTAATTTTATGCAGACAAAGACGCAGGCATTAGTAAGTAATACTGTTTTAATTTTATTACAATATCTACTAATGTAAATGGATTCCACTAGAAACGTAAAAAATTATTTTAATGTTTAATAAACAACGAATTAACTACAGATATAAGAATATTTACTGTTAAAGTGATTGATATTTACTTTAATGATATAATTTAAATTAATATAAAAAATTATATTGCATGTATCATAATTTACTTGATATAATCCACGCTAAAGGAAGACCTCAAATACTGTAAAACAATTACTGATCTAGTCTCAAATTGAAAATCCCATTTATTGAATATCTCTGGAGACATTGTAGAAAGAACTTAAATTATTCTATTTACGCAAACAAACAGATAGAAAATACTAACAATTTACCTTGTAGTAAAATCGATATCTGTTACGCGGTTACGTTAACACGGAATGATTAGCAACGCGAAGTAATTTTTATTATATCTTTTACTATTGTTATATTCAGAATTCACATTTTAACTGCTTTGAATTAAAACTTTGAAAATATCCTTCATTGCTTATTAAATCGACGTTTACTTTCCCGCGAATATTGACAGTAGAATATACGTCGTTTCAAAAAGACCGGATATGTGTAATCATGACAGCGACTATTATTTAATATAACCGTTAAGATCATTTAAATATAAATGCAGTTTACTTAAAATTAATATTTTAATTTATATGATATTTTTTACTAAAATTTGTAATGTTAAATGAATGTTATTAAAGTTGAGACATTTAGAGTTCGTGTGATTTGCCAACGGCGGACAGTTTCGACCAATGAAGCACGAGGCGTACATAAGCCCGCGCCATCTTCGTTTTCAAACTCATCTCCATCGTGCCCGCTCCGCGCTCACTCGATCAGTCAGTCGCGCGTCGGTTTGTGCCAGTATAACTAACCTGAGTATTTCTAGTAATTAATATCAAAATCAGAACAATGAGCTCCCATGAAAAGAACAGTGAAGTGGCAGTAGACAAGGTCGGAGACGAGAAGTCCGGGGACGCTAAAAG
Organism: Elymnias hypermnestra; assembly: GCA_015832385.1. Classification (NCBI taxonomy): domain Eukaryota; kingdom Metazoa; phylum Arthropoda; class Insecta; order Lepidoptera; family Nymphalidae; genus Elymnias; species Elymnias hypermnestra. The sequence continues at coordinate 2,231,858 of JACTOM010000904.1, read as the reverse complement.
TGACCTAAAAGGAGCCAAAAGGGCAGCAGAGGTGAGTGCACATGTCAAACTGTATACATTTTAAGACGCTCGCCATTTTATTGAACGTTGCTATATAGGATATTCTAGATTAATTTTCATATTGCACACCATATTGTATCACGTGCTAAGTTAGTCACTTGTAACATATGAAATATTACTGAAACCGGCGTATTTTTGGACTTGTAGTGCTAACGCTTGAGCATGTGAGGTAATCGATGAGTCAGACATAGGTTTAATACGTCTTTCTATATGTGAATAAAGTGCGTTGCTATTGTGAAATTTCGGATACCTTTGGCGGTATTGAAGTTTTGTTTACTCGTTTTGGATACAGAAGCATGACCTTGGCGCAAAAAAAACATGGCGCGGGAACTTAGACTCGTGTCTGGGTAGCATCGTTGTGAATGCTATTACCTAACATCCAAGAAAATAGTCATTTAATGTGCTAATATTGATTTTATTGCGTATCGTGTACTTTTGACGTACTTTCGAAATGTTAGTGTACGTTCGTGGTAGCGTGACGCTAGATAGTAACATGGCCGGCATGTGAATGTCACATAGTAGATTTACTAGAATATACAGTCACGATGCCAACGCAATTCAAACATTTTCCCTATCTATAACTTGTTATTGATCATAAAACTATTGCCAAATATAAACAATTACAATTTCAACAATTCACTAGTAACGTAGTCAATGACCCGGTAACATTTGCATGTAGGTGTTTTGTAAGCAAACTATACTTCCTTTGTTCAATAGCTAATAACAAGTGGTTGCAAATTTATTATGATAAAACAAATTGGAGAATTTGTATCTTTATGCTTAATTTAAACGAAATGGATGTGTGAACGTGGTGCGGTGTCTCTTTCTAACATTGTAACCTAAATTCAAGCTATTAGCCAACAGGCGCGTTTCAAACATAACCTCACTTAGAAAATTGACAATAGTATAAGTTGATGAGTAGCTTTGACATAGTATTGGCACGTGATTGTTTATAGCGAACGGTAATATATCGTTATATTATCGTTTTAAGGGTTTTATAATCGCTCTTGTAAATGCGCACTGGTCGTGGTGTTACATCGCTTTTGCTATGGGAAAACAAGCCGTAAGTCGCCGGTTGTTTTAGCGTCTCTTTCCCCCTTACGAATAATCCCCGCTTTGTTACGAATCGTTGTCACCTGCGCTTCATTATCTACATGTAAGCTGCATTTCCTCAATTGAATGAAGTTTTTTTTTTTAAATTGCGTTTGCTATTTTTTTTTGTTTTAAATAAAAGTTCGATTGCATAGGAAAAAGCAGTGGAGGCGAAAAAGGCGCGAAAGGAAGAAAATGGAGGCGGTGGGGAAGACGAGGGTCACAGTGACGAGGAAGACTTAGAAGCATTCGAGGGAGAAGGAGAGGGCGAGGAAGACGACGACGAAGAAGTCGAGGGCGAGGAAGGCGAAGAGGATGAAGAGGAATTTGGGGAAGGCGAGGATGACGATCTCGAAGGTATATAACTGTAAAATATTTTGATAATTAAGTCGCGATTGGTTTATGGCGCGAAATCTAAAAGCGCGCCATTTTTTTCTATACGTATTTCAATTGACAAAACTTCGCGATAATTTAGTTCCTGAATTATTTTTACACTCTTACCTATCCTACCATATGTTAAATAACGTATTGTAACTATTTTTACGTGTTCACATAAGATTTTTATTAGCATTGAAAATGTAAAATGTCTTATTACAGTTACGTTGCGATGCGTAACTTAAGTTATAGGGCACGCACATATTCAAGCGCCATTGTTGTCGTGTTTGTAAACGCATTTGAAGCCTTACAAGACTCGAAGTCATGTCATCGTTATAACTGTAGCAATAATAATATAAAGTTTTATAAGACCTATTAACAAACTAGGATCGTGGCAAGTGGAAGGACGTGGTCTCCGCCTACCCTCATGGGACCTACTAACAAACTTTACATATGTATACATAATGTAATGTTCCACTTTTTGTACTTCTTCAAATATAATTTGCCTATAATTAATTAAAGATAAAAGTATTAAGACACCTAATTTAGCTGATTTCGCACTAATATTCTAGTCAAAAGGTAAATTCTCAGTAAATATTTTACAATAAAATATGACTATCATTAAGGATAAGGATTGGTTATTGAATATAGGCATAGGTTATTAAAATAATTGTCTCTTCACTTCAATATCGCGATACTTCCGAAAAGATCATATTTATTATATGTGGTACCTTTTCCTCTTTATATAGTAAATAAATTACAAAATGGTCAATAAAAATTAATTTTGCAGATAACACTTTATTGAAGTATAGAGGTAGATAATAGATTAATTCAATGAAAAAGATGATATTAAAATTTATTGAAATTACGATATTTGGTCAACATTTTATAATAAACAATTGCTGTGCCTATATATAAATAACAATATAATCTTTTGAAACACGTAGTAACCTGCAAATCCAAATTAACATCATTTTTGGACGTTATATTCATAATTTGTTGTTAAGTCTTGGTCAAACAATATACGTTTGTCTTCCAGCGTCGATATGTAGAAAATACGTATTTATCAATGTTTTTCTTTTGTAATGAACAATTTTGGAGTTGCGGGTTACTACGTCTGCGTCTAGATAATGGGGGTTGGGAGTGGGGTTAAAATGAAACGTAATGACCGCGATGATTGTTCGCAGATGACGAAGTTGAAGAAGAAATGTTAGGGGAAGAAGAAGAGGAGGAAGCGTAATACGCCTCGTGCCCCTTTTTTTTAAGGACAATGTCACAGTGAAGTAATATAGTGTATATGTGACGCCCCGGATTGGCGCGGCCTCGCCTCGCCTCAACACCAGCGGGCTGTTGGGAACACGCGTGGCCGACATCACTCCCACCTGACACGGGTGCACTTATATTTGAATGACAAAAAAAAACATAATTAAGTCTAATCCAATGCAGAATTAATGTTTTTAAGTTTAATGGTACCGATGCCGTATCGAATTTTTCACGGTCCCGCTATAACAATTTTCTAATAAAGACTTAGTCTATTTGTTAATCCCAGAGACAAGGTTTTATAAAGTAAATTGTCTATTTGCATCTTTGATAATGATGTGATACAATCGATACTGGTAAGTAAAATGTGTAGGTATAGTTTACAAATTTTTGATATATACAGCCCTGTCAAACTGACATTTGACTTTTCTATTGTCTCTGGGATTAATTAATGGACCATAGGATACTGTTGAATTTTGACATGAAATGTACAAATGTGTTTTGGGAAGTAAACATTATATCTAAGTGAAATTCGCTCTGTATTTAGGTTAACCTGTAAGCCCCCGATGGCGAAGTTGTGATATTTTTCTAAATACACATTCAAGTCGATTATATTGAAATTTTAAAAAAAAACCCAAAGCGGCCGTGGCGATTAATTATTATATGTAAAGGTTAAGCGATTAAGTCACAAAGCTCAATTCTTAAGTTTTTTTTCCTGTTGATGAGAGTTTGTGTACATACTTTTAGTGTAAGGGAAGCCTGAGAGTTTTATAGACAGAAATTTGTAAAGAGTGTGATTATCGCATTCAATAAGTTGTATGAATTACATTCGCTACTCAGAAAACCCTTTGAACCCACTGAAGTTTTCGTAAACAATTGAAGCGGCGAGAACAAGAACGGCCTTATCTCAAAATAAATATTTCTGCAACAAATGGTTTGTTATGTATTAAAAATAGTTTCCAGAAAATACTCGCCAATAGTATTTTATTTAAAAATGGGCGGGCTGTTTTTACACTCGCGGCTTACAATTGGCAGCCGTCGCGTACGTATATGTGCCCATCCTTTGCTAATAAATTAAACTTTTTTTTTTTAAATATTGGATGGGGTGTTTTATACATAAAAAAATAGTTTCAGAAAAATATCAACAATTTTTTTTTTTAATATAGGGTGAGTGGTTTGTACGCTCGCGGTTTACAATTCGTAACGTATGCGCCCATGCTTAGCTATTAAATTATTATTTTTTTTTAAATATTGGATGGGGTGTTTTATACATAAAAAATTGTTTCCGGAAAATCTCATCAATGGTTTTTTTTATTGGCAGCCGACGTGTACGTTTGCGCGCATCCTTTGCTAATATATTAGAAAAACATCACAATTTTGCCATTATCTGTAGCGCTCCGCTCCCCGCGACTGATAATGAGAGCGCGACCGCCGCCGCGCCGCGATAGCGACGCCAAAAGACCTCAACCTGCCCCGCAATTTTGTCCATAACGATAATTAGGATAGCGCCCCCGCAGTTCGGTATTCCATTGTACGTGGTGTGGAATAAGAGATTCCTAGGTTAGAATTAGTACGTAGGTTGGTTTTGTATCGGAGGGGACGCGCGGCGAGGCCGGCAGGGAGGGCGTCGGGTCCGCGTGGCCTCGTTCGATTTGCCGCGTCCCCCTCCCGCCCCGGGCCCGCACCGAGCCTCGGCGACACGGCCCGCGCGTGGAAAAACACTCGATGCGCGCTCTACATCGCTCGCTCGCTGTTGCAATAGCTCCCCATTTCTAGGGAGATCGGTGTTACAATGAAGACTTAAAAAAACCATTAACCATGCCTAAGCATATTACATTCAATTTGCGCTATAACAAACCAGTGCTCTAACTGGACACATTGCGTGTTTATTAATTAGAAATGGATGGCACAATACCACCTGTTCCACTAGTTTTCAATTCGCTTACCAGGCGAAACTGTATGTTGTAACAATATCAAACTTGGATAATTTTAGCGTGTACTAACACGTGTTTGAAATTTTGACTTATTGACGCATCAGGTTTTTTAAAAAAACATCGAAATCAACCTAGTCTGCAAAGGTTTACTAAATACAGTAACCTCTATCATTGGAATCGATTGCGACGTATCGATTTTTTTATATTATAAAATATATATGTGTATTTTAAACACCTGAAAAGGTTAAATTGTTTTCGTTATGACAAAAGCCTGCAAAGTTTTTAAACTAATATGTTCCAATTGGGTTTTTTGGGATGGTTTCATACACAATACCTTTATACACATTATATTAAAATTTGGACACGCATATTAACTTTGAAATAAATGTACATGTGTATTTTAAATACCTAAAAAACTAATGTAAGTTTTTTTTTGGGCGGCTAAATTTGAATGATAGAGGTTCTACTGTATGTTTTTTTTTTCATCTGAAGTCTACCTAGCTGGTTTAGTAATGTGCTTTTGCAACACAGCGCGCGGGCCGCCGACGCCGCCCGAGCGCCGGCCGATTCCAATACAAATCTTGAATGACTATATTTTTTTACTTCACCCGGCGCTCGGACGAAACGGCGAAGCTACCGAGACGAAGGCGTCTAGCGAAATTGTCATTAGCGTTGAGTAGGACATATTAAGTCATACATTTGCCCCGTAACATATACAAGAATGCCTCGATATAAATTTTTTTACTACAAATTTTTATCCCGGTATTCTGCTTCAGTAAACTATTGTACACTGTGTGAACGGAAAGAAATGAGGCACATGCTACAACACGTCAGACCAGCGCGACGGAGAAGCGAGGCACAGACACGTATTGAGAGATAGCAACATTAAAACCTCTTACAAATATTTCTAAACAATATGAAACCTTACCTCACTGAATTAAAGCACATTTTAAAATAACGTTAAGCAATCAAAATTACAAAAACATTTAAAAATAACAGCCTTATTTAAAACAGTCCCTAAAATTGTATATAGTAAGATTCTATTTTATTTAAAACAAAACTCTCAATACGCCTCGCCTTATTTGAAGCATGAACTTGTACTGGCTCAGTGCAAAGAGGTTACTCTTACAAATTCAATGGTGTCCTACTCTACACTAGTTGTCATCGATACCGATGCCCGACCTTAATTTTAATTAGGATTGACATTGAAATAAAACTTTAATTAGATCGACTTAAATTTAAATATTTCACTTTTCGTTTTTATTATAATTTTTTTTTTAACTGTAAGAATGAACTGTCGCATATTGTGTACTATGTACTACTAATGTGAATACCTTAGTACGATTTTTATTTATTTGTGATGTTGAACACTATTGATTTTCTACGATGGACGAAATGTAAATACAACCGATTTAAGTAAAACGTTATTTTGTTTCCTAAGCCTATTTATTTGTCCCCGATTCAAACGAGTGATTCCCGAACGATGTGAATCTCCGCAGGCGATGCCAATTTTAATAATTTAAAGATAGCGTTATAAAAATAAATTTCGCTAGTTTCGTATCGGGTACAGTGCAGTCGAGATAGGCGGCGTTCATGTTGGATAAGATAGGTAGATTTACTTTTATACCGTGACGTAGGTATGAACTCGACATGCGGTTGTGAAACAAAAAAAATGGCTCCCTTCCCATGTCTACCAGTCGTTATTAAATATGCTAGGTAAATAATTTGAGACAGTTTTGTGTGAAATTAAATAGAACCTTAACTCCTTGATATAAAGAACACAAAAATAACATCGAAAAATCTATAACAGTAACAGATATCTTAGTTATTTTAAAATGGGCTTTATCTTAATGGGTTAAGGTTCAGTTTAATTTGCAAATAGTATTAAATTATTAACCTAGCCATCTGGTCGATATATGCTACATAGGTATCCGACTTCAGTAATAGAGGAAATTGCCTTGTGTTAATTAGGCATTGATCATGGTGTTTCATATTAAGGCGAAGCTTCACCCGCTTAAAATGATTAGGGGTTAATAATATGACACCTAAGCAAAAAAAGCCGTTTCATTGTGGTCGATAAGTGTTACGAAAGGCGCATAGTTTCTTGTACGACGGTAGTGACATCTAGTGATTGGTATGCATAGAGTAGTTAACAAATGTTCTCATAGATGTCGCTGTATTATTTATTATCTGGCGCCAAATTTAAATTTTCTATTCTATTAGTCTGTATAAAAGAATTGCAATCAAATGTTTTTATAAATATTGTTTTACGTGCAATGCTAGATTGCACGTAAAACAATATTTATCTAGTAAAAAAAAAAAATCGAAAAAACAATTGCTATCGCACTATTCATAAATGTATTAATTTGTTAACAAATTGGCGCCAATTTTGAAACTGAATTCGTGCTACAAAGAGTCTATTTGTCTTAATTTTCCTATTAAGGCGACAAATTAAAAATTTTTACTAATATTTATAATCAATAAACAATAAAAATTATACACTAATTCAGCAAAACGACTTTTGCAATAATATGTAACCCAATCAATTTCCTTAGTGCCTTCTCCAACTTACTTGACGCTGGTGAGATTATCTGTGCGCGAAAGAAGAAGGTCTTGTACCCATACGTCCTGTCAACGTAATTATTTTATTTATTCTATTAGTCCAGCTCCACATCTATTTAAATAATAAAAAAATAGGAAACCTATGTTGATTGTGCAAATATGTTGCATGTTCAAAATAACGAATGATAAAAAAATTGGGGGATACAGTCTGGTCTTTAGCTACATATCTATCACCTCTATACCAAATTCAATTACACCATTGGATACCTAGAGGATCAAAGAATTTATTACACTAAGTAAGGACTGTAACACATCGCACGCGGCTGAGGGGGAAGCCCCGTTACCAGACGTAGTCACGTACAACAAAAGGCCGTGTCCATAAGGCAAAAGTAGTCTTATTTACGCTGTACAATTACAGCTATTTGCTAGTGAAAGTCCTGTCAAAAATATTTCAGAGATTAGGAACACGTGGTGGAAGTGAAATCTTCATAAATGTTGGCTTCAAGATAATATTGAGCAATTATATACAATGTCGAATTGTATTGAAAGGACTAATGCCCGATTTCACCAACATTCCCTAAAGCATCACACAGTTCGAAGGCCTCTATAGAAACAGCCCCCTTAACCGACCCCTAAATGTGCTTAGTTATATACATACCGGCACATTAAGCTAAACAAAAAAAAGTCCATAATTTGGCCGCATACCGCTCGGGTAACTCACGCATATCACTGTTATGGAGTGGCCAGCGAGATCACCGGATATGAACCCAATAGAGCACGTTTGGGACTTGCTGAAAAGAAAAGTTAAGTCAAGAATTCCAGTTCCTGCCAAGGTGGGTGAACTACGAATCGCCGTAGTTGAGGAATGGCGGAGACTATCCCAGGAGACCTTCGATAACATCGTTCTCAGGATGCATAGAGGGGTAGAAACTTTAATGAGAGCACGTGAAGAAAATACGCGATATTAATCACCATTTTATTAATTCAAGTAATTGTTATTTTAATATTAATTTTCACTTTTCCCGGTTACATAAAAAGTGCAAAAATGTACCATTTTTCACAAATAGCCTTTACTCGCAAAATGTGTTCTTAATGTGATCTTATTTTAAGAAAAACAAACGAAACTTTAAATAACAAAAGAAGTGTAGTAAGGAGATTTTAAAATAGAAATAAAAATTGTAACAAAAAAGAACCGACACCGACTCCAAATATAACAATACAAAGAACACTATAAAAGAATACGCAATTATTTCTTACTTCTTAGAGCATATTAATATATTTGTAAGTCTGTTTTGAAGGCGGTTCTTTTTTTGTTAAAATTTTTATTTATTTTTTTATTTTTAGTGAATCTGAAGTAAACGTGTTGCAATGCAGCAACAAACGTAAGCTCATTGCTATTTGATTACAGACACTTATATTTTTTGCTCTTATACACATCTACTATGTATAAAGGAGTGACCGTTGAGTTTCTTGCCGGTTTCTTCTCAGCGGAATCAACTTTTTGATCCGGTTGCAAATTTATTACCAACGGATAGAGTACTGATGATTCAAAAGTGCTTTTTGAGCCTAGTTGAAAAAGAATATATTGATTTTGATTTTGAAAATATATGTAGCAATGACATCATCAATTAAACAAATTGACTGGTGAAAGTTAGTTGATGAATAACAAACCTTTCAACCCTAGCGTTGAATGAGAAAAACTAGTTAATATGTTATTGTAGTGACCAGTCGTAGATATAAACATATTTGCACTATGAGCTCAGCGGAGAGGTGTTTTGATGGCCTGTGTAAACACAGCCACCAGCAAGTGTTCAATGTAAACTATTATGTGTTACTAGTTTTTTTTATAACAACCGCTTTTAAAATTGTATTTGCTATACCATAGACTAATACTTAATATATATTTGGATAGAGTAAATATATTATGATAATATTTCTGAGTGTCGTGATCTTCCACTCATGTTCATAGGTAAAAATGTAAATAAAACTCAGTCATACATTGATCTGCTAGCTGATGAGCGCAAATTCGTCTGTATTAGATGAGAGATAGAGTAAACAAATTTGATTACGATACAACAGATCAAACGGGGAGTTAAAAATTCATAAAATGTCGCGGACTTTCTTTAGGACTTTTAAGATTAATAAATCCATCCTATACACTTTTCTTTACGCTAGGAAATGAATTTACGCACCTCAACCGAACAGTTATCGGTTTGGAGTATGAGATTCAATAGACACGAACCAGAATACCCACTAAAATCCAGCGAAGCCCTCTTGATCTTTTAGTGAGGAACCAGAGGTTCACGCTCTACCTTCTACTCTGGCACCCCGGATTCATTTGCCTTCACAAAAGCTTTAAATTAAGGTCTTCCAGGCCTACTATATCGACGAGAAGAAGTATTCCCGGCATCATACTTGTTGGGTAACTTGCAAAGCAATGCAACGTACAGTCGCGAAAAAAAACATGAAGGGCCGTTCAAGTATTACTTAAGCACTATGGGAGGGGGGG